>JAYESA010000017.1:104069239-104294239 GCA_036927795.1 Iris macrosiphon
ATTTTATTTGCTTAATGCTTAGAACTTGTCTTCATGATAATTTTGATTTTCTTGTAATGTTGCTCTTCGAGTCCGAGAATAACAAGTTGGAGAATGCAAAGTTGGTCTGAGAATGTATACAAAAAGTATGCAGGGAACCCTTGGCGCATAAGAGAAGTTACAGTGAGCGCACTTGTGTGAATTTTACAAATTCCTTAGAAAGTGCGCCAAGATACGTTGAGTACTCTGGACACACTTCTCTACTCCTACATACATTTTGTACTATGTCAATTCCTTCAAAAGTATGCCAATCCTACTTAGCGCACTTTTAAAATGGATCTGCAAGTCATCATGAATGTGTGCCACTGCTTAAAAGCCATGTTGGCGCACTTTGCAGATATTGCAGAGTTGACGCACTTTAGTCAAATTTCCTTACCGGTGCACTTTGTCACTTCTGAAAAATGGCACACTTTGGTATGTGCATACTACGTGGCATTCTCTATTGACGACTGACTTTGTAGACTTTTGTATTACTTAATGACTAAACAAAGACTTATGACCATTCTCAATAATTGTGTTCTCAACTGCAATATTATATCGACTATTATGCCATACTTCGAGACTTGTGTTTGTATTTTAGTAGACCTTCCTATGCTTATTTGTGCGCCAAGACCCGTTTGTACACCAAATCTGTCTTTGGCCATTTATGCTCCAAGACCCGTTTGTACGCTAATGGTGGTTTTTGACCCATTATGCGCGGATATAACTTCTTGCCTGAGTTTATGCGTCAACCTTGAATTATTAATTTATGCGCCTGTATGCCAGTATTCTCTTTAGCATGCTTAACTCTTATTGATTCTCTAGTTCTCTTTTATCATGTTATTTTAATTAATCTTGGTTATTTCTTGAGCCTGACATTTTTGATATTGATCATGATTTCCTGATCTGATCTAGTGATTGTACATTATAAATGAACTCCTGAATCTTGACATGGAACTAATCCTGTATCGATAATCTTGATCCTGTATTGATAATTACTCGTTATCCCAATACTCTTGATAATGGCTCGACGTAGCGCACTCCTGACTTGAGAATTCTTTTAACTGTCTTGATCAAGGTTATTAGTAGCACCTATATTGCATGACCTGTATCCCCATAGTTGATTTTTATTAAACTCGTCAAGTTACTGTCCTGTCTTGCATCATATTTAAGGCAGATTCTTGAGCACCACGATCGAAAATCCTTAATAATTATCCAGGCTAATAACTAGAATAATAATCTAGAAATTATCTAGAAATATTTTTTGGCTATATGCAATCTCGGTATCCCAGCGACACCTGATGGATTTGGAGCTCTCCGTCGTGAGGGTACACTTCCAGCACACCATCGAGTGTTGTACTTCCAGAAAAGATAAGAAATAATTATACCTGATAAATCTATACTATGTACATGTTCGTCTGGATAACCCGGATATCTGCAGAGTATGTGGCTGTAAGGAATCTCAAACTGCATGTATTAGTAACTAGAACTGTGATAACCCTTATTAGCTAATGATAGGAAGCCGTAGGGCATGATTGGCCGTGACCGCTTGATTTTCCAGTCTAGTCTGGTCTCATTCTGATTTATTTTCAACAATTGATCCTGAGAACAGTAATTGAAGCCTGACTCCAGATATCCCTGTTTAATACTCTAGAGCATGTTTAAATTATTATTTTACCTGCTGTACTTATTTAAATATTCTTTGTGCTATTTCTTATTGATTTGTCTGTATACTGGTTTTACTTCCTAAGTTTGGATCCCTTGATGTACTTGCTGTTTTGGGGTCTGACCCCACTGGTTTTGTATGGCCAGATTTCAGAGCAGGACCACAGGATATCCAGTATCTCCCACCTCAAGATGGTGAACACCCGGAGCACCCGAGGACATGAGTGGATTTCTTCTTTATCACCCATCTGATCTTGTATATTATTCTTTTGATGCATTTTGGGACTTGATATTCTAGCCCATGGGCCTACATGTAAAGCATATTCTCGACTATAGTTAGAGATAATCATGTAACATTGTACTCTTGCTAGTTCTTCATTTTGTAACTAGCTTCATGACCATCTGGGTATGTATAGTTTGGGACGTCTTACTATTATATGTTGGTGATCATACATCTTATAAACTTGTTGCTTGAGATTGAGACACAGGATTCTTGACCCAGAATTGCCTGATGGATTGTAGAGTAAACCCTCACATGTCTAGACAGCCGTGACCGTATCTCGGGGTGTAGAGTACTCTGGTATACGTAGTTAATTTTGTCTGCCCCCGCTCTCCAGTATTCTGGTTCCTAGGGCATGACACGGTTTAGGTGGTGGCCTATGCAGGTCTAAAAATTAAGAAGTGTGGTATTTTTTATCGATATTTAGATGTCTCAATCATGCTACTCCTTGATCTCCTCCAGTGTCAATTTATATCCTTGAAATCTTGATTCAACATTTTCTTTGATCCTCGGTTAATCCTGTTCGTTCCTTTGATGATCTTGTGTCCTTTATCTTTCAGGGACATTGTTCCTGTTCCTTCTGATCATCCAGCCCGAGTTCCTACAGTACCAGGAAAGCATCTCGATGCCCATCAAACCCTTGAGGTTCAGCCTCAGCATTCCGGTGCTGGGTCCAGAACAGCTCAAAGTGAGGAGCCTCAGATCCGATGAGTACCTCCCGTGCAACTAGTACCTGATGTAGGAGGGGACAACAGTGTGCTTATTGGTATCCTTCAGGAATTATTGGCATCTCAAGGACGTACTCATTCAGTCAGTACAAGGGGCTTTGGAAAGAGGCGGACATCGTTCCAACAACTCGGCAAGCAACTTAAAGTGCCTCCAACCCCCATATTTCTATGGCACCGAGGATGCGATTGCATCAGATACGTGGCTTCAGGACACTGAAACTATCCTGGAGGCAACAAGAGTGCCTGACAGAGAGCAAGTATCAGTAGTTCGATTGTAGTTGCTAGACTTAGCCCGAGACTGGCGGTAGGGCCGACCTTGGGCCAGGGCGATTGCCCAGGGCCTATAAATTAGGAGGGCCCAAAAAAATTCCTAATATAATGTAGGATTATTAATAGCAGTTTTCTGATATTTACCGCACCTTAAGAAATGAGGAGGTAGCAGAATTTTAGGCGCTGGTTTTAATTCCAAGATAAAGATGGAAAGATTTTGAAAATATTTTCAAATTTAAATTACCTAAAAAGGAGGAGAGACGCAGGTGGAATTCCAAGAGTCATTTTAATTTCCAAGATAAAATTGAAAGATTTCCAAAGATTCAAAGATTTCTAAATTTAAAAATTATAGCTTTTGTTTGTGTACTAATACTATTCCAGTTCATCAACAAATTAGTTTGATTGTGTTCTATTAGTGGTTTTGATTGTGTTTAGAGTTTATATTAAAGTGTAGGACTCTAGGAACATATGTTTATTTTTTAGAGTTTTTGTATAACAGATCTTTATTTTTAATAGTTTTTGTTTATGTACAATTTTGGTTATTTATTAGAGGATCTTTATTCTAGGAACATATCCTCATGTCTGATGATGTGGAAAAAAAATGATGAATACTTATGATTATTCTCTATTAGAGTTTTTGATTGTGTTCTAATAGTTCTATTAGATTTTAGGACTTAGAAACATAACTTTATTTTTTTTAAAGCAATTAGTTCCACATGCTTACAAAGTTCATACTGGTATAGCTGGAAGCCTGGAAACTTTTTTTTGTGTTATGATACACTATCTCATACTTTAGAGATTTTTTTTTGTGTTATGGTCATTAAATTTTTGTATTAAATCCAAATTTTGCAAGTAGTAGAGAATCTGAGAATGAATGGTTCGTTCCCAGGTCCAAGTAGTATCAGTCCTTTTTTTTTTGTATTGTTCTGTGAACATATTTTTTTGTATTGCAAGTAGTAGTCTAGTAGAGAATGAAATTATGAATGGTTCGTTCCCACTATCTTAGACCTGGGAACCAATTTTTTTTGTGTTACTTATTTTGTTACCAAGTCAAAAAAATTATATTTTTTAATGATCATATGTGTGAATGAGGGCACATTTTAGATCATTGTCCTGACTGTCCAGCATCACAGATGATTTCACTAACAGTATTCGTCCCTTGGGCTGTCTTTAGTGAAAGATTTCAGACCATATACTTTGATGCGGTGTCGCGTTATGATCTGCAACAAAGGTTTAATAACTTGAAGCAGATTGGCAGGATTGTCGACGGCTATGCGACAGAGTTCTGCAGACTTAGTCGGTTTACTCCCACCTTGGTGGCAACCGAATTGGAAAGGACTAGGAGGTTCCAGCAGGGACTTCACCTGGAGATCATATTGGCGGTGGAACAACATGAGTTCCAGACTTTTGATGCAGTATTAAGGGCAACAAGGAGGCATGAGTATACCTCCCAGAGAATCGCGGATAGAACTGGAGGACAGAAGAGGACCCACACATCAGGAGGTTCTTACTCCCAGTCTTCAGCACCAGTCCCAGCAGTTAGGACTTTAAACATTGGATCTCCGAGGAGGCCAACTTCAACAGCCTCAGTCCAACAAATAGTACCGACCTGACCTCAGCAGTAGAGGACATCTTCTTTTACAGGATGTTCACATTGTGGAAAATCAGGACACGTGATCTTAGGGTGCCGTCTAGCGCAAGGATTGTGTTTAGCTTGTGGGGCACCAGGCCACAGAGTAGGATCTTGTCCACACAGAGCTAGTTCATCATCATCCTCCCCGGCAGGACCACAGTATAGGGCTTTAGTGCCGGTTTATCAGAACTAGGGTCAGAGGCCTTTGCCGGCCCAATCCCAAGTATTCCAGCAGCAGAGACCACAGCAGTATGCGCAGGCCCAAGCTCAAGTACAAGCCAAGCAAGGAGGTCCGCAACAGCGATGACCAGTACTGAGAGGACGAGGCCCGGCTATGGCACTCACCGTGGAGGAGCATCTAGCTTAAGGTGAGGTGGTGGAAGGTACCATTCTCGTCAACTCTTATTCGGCTTCAGTATTGTTTGATTCTGATGCATCATATTCCTTTATGTCTGCACGATTTGCGACACGAGTTAGATTAGAACCCAAATCCTTATCAGTAAGACTCAATATACTTACTGGTAACGGTATCGTAGCAGTCGATAGAGTTTATATCTCGTGTCAGGTCATAGTGTACGAACGAGAGTTTTCCGCTAGATTGATAGAGTTTCTTATGGAAGATTATGACGACATCCTAGGAATGGATTGGTTGAGTGTCCGATATGCAATGATAGATTGCCATGATGGCAAGGCTATCTTTTGTATTCCCTGAGCAGAGGAATTCTTATTTTTTAGAGGAGAGACAGAGTCTTCGTCAGCAATCATGAGAATGGCAGTAGCAGAAGGAGTACAATTTTTCAGAGTGGTCAGTGAGTTTCCAGATGTGTTCCCCGAAGAGCTTTCAGACATGACACCAGAAAGAGAGTGTAAACCCCCAGATTTTTCAGGAATTTAAAAATAAAATTTTGAAATTTTTTGGAATTTTTTGTGATTTATTCAGGAATTAAAATAAATGTTCTTCTGAATTAAATATTTTTAAATAAAATAAATATTAAAATATTATAAAAATAATATTTTTGGGTGTAAAATAAAACATTAGACATAGGATAATTTTTTTGAAATTTATTGGGCCCCAGAACTATTTTTTAAAGACCTAAAAATTAATGTTTTAATTAAACCCAAAATAAACTAACCTGAACCCAACCGGTTTATTAAACCAAACCGAACCAGACCAACTGAACCGTCCCAAACTCCTAGCGGGTCGGATCCGGACCCGTTAGCCGACCCGACCCGCTCCGACCCGACCCGAACCCATTAGTCACTGCTACAGTAACTGTAGCTTTTCGAATACCCGTCCCTCCGTCTTCTCACCAGCGGCGTTTTCCTACCGGCCGCCGGCGGTTACGCCGCTCTGCCTTCCAGCCGCTTCTTCTCCCCCGCAACCGCCGAAACCCTCGCCTTCCTGATCTTTTCTCCTCCTCACCCTCGCCTATATAAACCGACACCCCGGCCACCCCTTCATAGTCACCACCACCACCACAGCCACAGTCGATACCCATCCCCACCACCCCTCCGACGATCCTCCGACCCCGAGCTCCCCTCCGACGATACCTCCGCCCAGGACCCCGACGACTTCGTCACGCCGACGAGCACGGTGCAGCAGAACCCCGCCGGCAACGACCAGCAGCCCTAGCCGCCGTGCCTCTCCGCGACCCTCTCAGTGCACGAACCTCAGTGAGGTACCCGTCTTCCCGCGTGTGTAATTTCCTGTACGTTAATCCATTTTTTGTTCTGTCTGTTGCTACGTGTATCCTGCGTGACCCTCTCAATAATCGTATAAATTATTCGGGGTGTCGCATCCTGTGTCGATCGCAAACTGTGACGCAAAATCTGGAAAATAATTCTCTTTTCTAAAAATTTAAAAATCATCCCGAACTTCCCAGTTCGCGACCGTTTTGTGACCAACTTGTGAACTATTTTCAAAATCCACTTGAACAGTAATTTAGACCTTATGACCAAGTTTTTAAACCCTATTTTAGTATAATTTATTGTGCTGTAGATTATGATATTTATGAGGATAAAAATGACCAAGATATTGGTTAATTAAAACCCTAATTTTCTTGGAACTGGGTGCGCCCCGCTAAACGGGATGACTTGGTCATGTGCGAACTTTACCGAAAGGTGCACGCCGTTAATCCGGATGTGTGAAATTTCACGGAAGTTAATTTGGATGTGTGTGCACACTGAAATTAACGCGTATCCGTCGACAACGCCCCATATCGACCATGTCCTGAAACTCGTCGAAACTTCGTGTACGCTTGTCGTTTCAAAACGAAACTTATGCCAGCAGGTTCGTAGCATTACACTGGTCCTGTGACCTAAGTTTGGTTCGATTCTAAGAACGTTGACAAAATCCCGTATCGTGGGCTCCATGGCTCCACTTGACGGGCGATTTGTGATCGGCACATCGGAATCCAGTTCTGGATATTTTGTTGGATTTGTATCATTGTTCTGGACTTGTAGACACTAAGTTTGACGAATTTGAAGAATATTGTCTCTGGCACATTTTTCGTTGTGAAGCAGGTCACATGTGGATCCCGCTTTGACCAGAAACTATCATTTTTGCCTCTGTGTACAAATTAGACTTATAGACAGGCAATTTTAGCTATTTGATGTCTTCTGAACCTGATGGTAATATTTATTATAGCATTCGGAGGAGTACGTGCAAATCCCGCTGATACCAGAGCAGCAGTTGGAGTCAGAACCCCAGACAAGTGTACCTTGCCAATCTTGCAGTACCTGCTTTATATTATTCTCTTGATTTATTTATATGATATATCTGTTCGACCTAGGACCATGTGACATTGCTTAGCGTCCGAATAAGATTCGGGTGTCAACGCCGTACGCAGAGTTGTGCAACGTCACCTAGAGATTGATATCGTGACCCTATATTTCGTGCTTGCATTATCAAGTGCGTCATACCATAGGATACTTGACACTGTTCATGAGACAAAATCTTCTGAGTTATTCATAGTGATTCTGTATAGGCTGTATGATTCATGGCATAGATATTATATAGGTTTAGATATCATTATGACTCGCTGCAACAGTTAGAGGTCATGATCTTGCGTGACATGGACATGAGACATCGTGGATATGAGACATGTGATTACATTGGGTGGGGAGAGACACACAGGCTGCAGGCTAATTTTATATATATAAATTTATTATGGTGCCGTAGGCCCAATACATAGTAAATAACATAGTATAATTACATAGTATATCTGCTACAGGCTCCCCGACACATAGCTTGTAGTAGTCTCAGCCTAAGTCTAGTGATGCTCTCACTTGCATTTCACATAGCTGGTTACCTAGTTTACCCTATTGATTCATTTATTATTGTACTGCATTTATTTTTGGCATGAGTTATTCTTGTACCTTGCTATGTCTCCTGAGGACCTGGATCCGGATTATGTCCCCAGGTTTAACTGAGGAGATCTACCCCGAGTTGTACGGGACGGAAGCAGTCATTGGAGCGGTACCAGAACCCGATGAGAAGGTGATCGCTGAGGATTTCTCCTGAGTATTTAGTTTATTATACTCAGTTATTTCTATTTATTGGACTTCTTTTTCCTGTCTATTGAACTGTTGTATCAGACATATTATCGGATTGTTTCCCGAGTTATATTTTATTGAGACTTGATATTGCTTTATGTTTCTGATATTGATTGTATTTATTTCTGTGGATGAGATTAGTATCATTGCCCATATTATTATTTTACAACTTAAGTACACCCTGATGGGTCCATTAAATTGGGTTTGCCCATCGATGTATGCTGCTGGCCATTGCTACGTGTCTAGTCCCTCGATATTTTGGGACTGGGGCGTGACATAAGTTTTGTGGTGGCCCATGCAGGTCAATGACTAAATTGTTTCGGTTTCAACTTAGGGATCGAGCAAACCTGCAATAAGGATAGGATAAGTTTTAGGATCTCATCCATTGAATTGAATCATTTTTTATCTCTATATCAGATTCGAATTAATTTCTTGATTTGCATCCTGCTTTGATTCCTCTGTGCGCCTCTTATAGTTTATTTTGGATGCAGAGTAATGGATCCACGAGCAAACGACAAGAATCCTGCAGGATCACCATGAGGTGTTGTGATAACCAACGAAGATGAAGTAACACTAGTGGATGGAGGTCATTCAGCTTAAAGCGATCAAGCTGGCCAGCATACCTCAAGGTTCCGGCGTGATGACATCCCACTTCCACCGCAGTTTACTCCACCAATGCCCATATTCCCACAAGGGCAGGCTATGACGGGCAGCAGATGTTTCAAATGATCTACACAATAGTGCAAGCTCAACAGCAGATCCAACAAGAGGCTCTGCAAAATAGTATCATGACCACATTAGAGCAGGCGAATCTACCAGCATGACGACCAACGATGGGCTCTATCACCGATTTCTACCAGCTGAAGTCCCATACTTTTTTCAGGCAAGGAGGAGCCCACTGAAGTTCATGAGTGGCTCACCAATACTCAACATTAATTAGAAGCAGTTGAGCTTTTAAGGGAACGTTGGATAACTGCCGTCCGAATGCAGTTGACGGATAATGCATATCACTGGTGGCTATCTGCGGAGACATGGCTTAGACCAGACCGAGTCACTTAGGAAGAATTTTCCAAAATCTTTCAGGAGATATACATTCCAGCTATTGCTCGATCAGAACTTCGGGACAAGTTCAATCGCCTCACTCAAGACAATATGACAGTAGAAGAATACAATGCGGAGTTCATTCGTCCGAGTCGCTTCGCCCCTACCTTGATCCCGACAGAAGAAGAGAAGGCTGAGAAGTTCTTCGACGAACTAAACTTTGAGCTAAAGAGACAGATTGGCTATGTGGCACCTACTTCTTACTCGGACGTCCTTGCTGCAGCACGACGCATGGAGCGCGTCACCAGGAGAGAGTCCAGCCTGAAGCGGCCTTTCACATCAGCACTAGCCAGAGCACCATAGGGAGAAGCTGTAAAGAGATCTCACATACACCAGCCACCTAGAGCATCTCCGCAGATACTACCTACATGTCAATACTGTAGTAAGATAGGCCATATTGAGAGGGAATGCAGACGCAAGTTGAGATTATACTTGATTTGCGGATCTAACCAACACTTAGCCAAGGATTATCCTGAGCATCGAGAGGGAGCACTAATGTTAAACAGACAAGCTTTACTAACACCAAGGCATGTTTATCCAGCATTGGAAGTACCACAGACGGAAGTTGGAGGAGTCAGACCACCAGCCCCAGGAGGGTATCAGCCGAGGCCACCCTTGGCACCACAAGCAGCACTCTTCCAACAGGCCCAGCAGCAGCGGAGGAATCCACCACGAGGACGTGGACAGCTTTTGCGATGACATTGAGGACGCGCAGACTCATGGAGTAGCAAATGCGCGTAAGTTATTCTTAGCTATTTATTCCTAGCATTTCTTTAGCACGTGCCTGTTAGTTCATGACCTTATCCCTAAACCTAGTTTTTCTAAGACTATAGTTTTCTTTGCTCTAACCAGATTTCCTTCACTCTTGAATTACCTAATTTTTATTATTAGGAAAATATTTTATTTATTCCCTATATGTTTTGTTTAACTCTCGTCCTTCGATTTCTCTTTGATCATGATTCTTTGATTGTGTCATGCTTCGAACAATGCTTGCAACCGTGTCATCACTTCTAACAGGTTATTTCTTTGATTACGAGGATGCAATCCTCTTAAGGGGGGTAGATTGTAAACCCTAAAATTTTTAGGAATTTAAAATTAAATTTTTAGAATTTTCTAGAATTTTCTGTGATTTTTTCAGGAATAAAATAAATATTCTTCTGAATTAATTTTTTTTAAATAAAATAAATATTAAAATATTATGAAAATAATATTTTTGGGTGTAAAATGCAATATAGACATAGGATAATTTTTCTGGAATTTATTGGGCCCAAGAACTATTTTTTAAAGACCTAAAAATTAATATTTTAATTAAACCCAAAATAAACCAACCTGAACCCAACTGGTTTATTAAACCAAACCGAACCGGACCAACTGAACTGTCCCAAACTCCTAGCGGGTCGGATCCGAACCCGTTAGCCAACCTGACCCGCTTTGACCCGACCCGAACCCATTAGTTACTGCTACAGTAACTATAGCTTTTCGAATACCCGTCCCTCCGTCTTCTCACCGGCGGCATTTTCCGACCGGCCGCCGACGGTTACGCCGCTCCGCCTCCCAACCGCTTCTTCTCCTCCACAACCGCCAAAACCCTCGCCTTCCCGATCTTTTCTCCTCCCTACCCTCGCCTATATAAACCGACACCTCGACCACCCCTTCACAGTCACCACCACCACCACAGCCACAGTCGACACCCATCCCCACCGCCCCTCCGACGATCCTCCGACCCCGAGATCCCCTCCGACGATACCTCCGCCCAGGACCCCGATAACTTTGCCACGCCGACGAGCACGGTGCAGCAAAACCCCGCCGCTGACGACCAGCAGCCCTAGCCGCCGTGCCTCGCCGCGACCCTCTCAGTGCACGAACCTCAGTGAGGTACCCGTCTTCCCGCGTGTGTAATTTTTTATACATTAATTCATTTTCCGTTCTGTCTATTGCTACGCGTACCTTGCGTGACCCTCTCAATAATTGTACAAATTGTTCGGGGTGTCGCGTCCTGTATCGGTCGCAAACTGCGACGCAAAATCCGGATAATAATTCCCTTTTCTGAAAATTTAGAAATCGTCCCGATCTCCCCAGTTCACGACCGTTTTGCGACCAACCTGTGAACTGTTTTCAAAATCCACTTGAACAGTAATTTAGACCTTATGACCAAGTTTTTAAACCCTATTTTAGTGTAGTTTATTGTACTGTTGATTGTGATATTTTTAGGGTAAAAATAACCAAAATATTGGTTAATTAAAACCCTAATTTTCTCGGAATTGGGTGCGCCCCGCTAAACGGGACGACTTAGTCATGTGCAAACTTTACCGAAAGGTGCACACCGTTAATACGGACGTGTAGAATTTTGCGAAAGTTGATTTGGATGTGCGTGCACACCGGAATCAACGCGTATCCGTCGACAACGTCCCGTATCGGCCCTGTTTTAAAACTCGTTGAAACTTCGTATACGTTTGTCATTTCAAAATAAAAACTTGTGCCAGCAGGTTCATAGCATTACGCTAGTCCTGTGACCCAAGTTTGGTTCGATTCTGAGAACGTTGACAAAATCTCGTATCATGGGCCCCACGGCTCCACTTGACGGGCAATTTTGTGATTCGCTCATCGGAATCCAGTTCTGGACATTCTGTTGGATTCGTATTATTGTTCTGGACTTGTAGACACTAAGTTTGACAAATTTGGAGAACATTGTCTCTGACATATTTTTTGTTGCGAAGCGGGCCATATGTGGACTCCGCTTTGACCAAAAATTGTCACTTTTGCCCCTGTGTCCAAATTGGACTTTTGGACAGGCAATTCTAGCTATTTGATGTCTTCTGAACCTGATCGTAATATTATTACAGCATTCAGAGGAATACCTGTAAATCCCGCTGATACCAGAGCAGTAGTTGGAGTCAGAACCCTAGGCAAGTGTACATTGCCAATCTTGCAGTACATGCTTTGTATTATTCTCTTGATTTATTTATATGATGTATCTATTCGACCTAGAACCGTGTAATATTGCTTAGCGTCCGAATAAGATTCGGGTGTCAACGCCATACGCAGAGTTGTGTAACGTCACCTAAAGATTGATATCGCGACCCTATATTTCGTGCTTGCATTATCAAGTGCGTCATACCATAGGATACTTGACACTGTTCATGAGACAAAATCTTCTGAGTTATTCATGGTGATTCTATATAGGCTGCATGATTCATGGCATAGATATTATATATGTTTAGATATCATTATGACTCGCTGCAACAGTTAGAGGTCATGATCTTGCGTGACATGGACATGAGATATCGTGGACATGAGACGTGTGATTACATTGGATGGGGAGAGACACACAGACTACAGGCTGATTATATATATATAAATTTATTATGGTGTCGTAGGCCCAATACATAGTAAATTACATAGTATAATTACATAGTATATCTGCTACAGGCTCCCCGACACAGAGCTTATAGTAGTCTCAGCCTAAGTCTAGTGATGCTCTCACTTGCATTTTACATAGCTGGTTACCTAGTTAACCCTATTGATTCATTTATTATTGCACTGTATTTATTTTTGGCATGAGTTATTCTTGTATATTGCTATGTCCCCTGAGGACCTGGATCCGAATTATGTCCCCAGGTTTAGTTGAGGAGATCTACCCTGAGGTGTACGGGACATGAGCAGTCATTGGAGCAGTACCAGAACCCAATGACGAGGTGATCGCTGAGGATTTCTCCTGAGTATCTGGTTTATTATACTCAGTTATTTCTATTTATTGGACTTTTTTTTCCTGTCTATTGAACTGCTATATCAGATATATTATCGGGTTGTTTCCCGAGTTATGTTTTATTCAGACTTGATATTGCTTTATGTTTCTGATATTGATTATATTTATTTCTGTAGATGAGATTAGTACCATTGCCCATATTATTTTTTTACAGCTTAGGTACACCCTGATGGGTCCATTAAATTGGATTTGTCCATCGGTGTGTGCTGCTGGCCATTGCCACGTGTCTAGTCCCTCGATATTTTGGGACTGGGGCGTGACAGAGAGATAGAGTTTACCATCGATCTACTTTTTGGAACAATACCGGTATTAGAGCAAATCTACAGGATGACGCCTTCAGAGTTAGAAGTCTTATACCGAATGATTGAAGAATTAAGAACCAAGGGATTCATTCATGCTAGTGGATCACCTTGGGGAGCCCCGATGCCACTAGTGAAAAAGAAGGATGGTACATCATGATTGTGTGTTGATTATCGTACCCTCAATGTGGTAACCATCAAGAATAAGTATCCCTTGCCAAGGATCGATGACTTGTTCGATCAGCTTATTAGTAGAGCAGCAATGTTTTTTATGATTAATTTGCGATCGGAATATCATCAGATCAAAGTCAGAGAGCAGGATATACCCAAGGCGGCATTCAGTTCAAGATATGGCCATTGAGAGTTTTTAGTGATGCCCTTTGGAGCAACCAATGCACTAGCAGTGTTTATGGATCTCAAGAATCGTATTTTTATGCCATACGTAGATAAGTTCGTGATAATGTTCATTGATGACATTCTAGTGTAAAGTCAAAGTGAAGCAGAGCACGAGCAACATCTTCGCGCAGTTCTTCAAATCCTTAGAGAACATAAGTTACATGCCAAGTTCAGCAAGTGCGAGTTCTAGCTTGATCTCATTTCCTACTTGGGGCATATTTTTGTAAAAGATGGAGTAGAAGTGGATCCGATAGAAGCCATTGAGACATGGCTAGTTCCCCGAACAGTTGTAGAAGTTCGTAGTTTTCTGGGATTAATAGGATATTATCGAAGATTTGTGTCAAACTTTGCTAGAATTTTTGCACCATTGACACAGTTAACAAAGAAAGATGTGCACTTTGATTGGATAGATGAATGTCAAACCTCTTTCGAGAAGCTCAAACAAAAGTTGATTACGACACAAATTTTGACTCTTCCAAATGGGATAGGTGGTTTCACCGTATATTGTGATACGTCAGGAAAAGGGCTGGGTGTGTTCTTATAAAGCATGAAAAGGTTATAAATTATGCATCTTGACCGCTATGAGATCATGAGAAGAATTATCTGATGCACGACTTTGAGTTAGCAGCAGTAATGTTTGCACTCAAACTTTGGAGACATTATATATATAGAGATCGAGTAGAGATTTTTACTAATCACAAGAGTTTGAGGTATATCTTTACATAGAAGAATCTCAACATGAGGCAGAGGAGATGGATATAGTTGATGAAAAACTATGATCTAGATCTTCAATATCATCTTGGGAAGGCCAATGTTGTAGCCGATGCTTTGAGTCGGAGGGCAGGAGTTTATTTCCTTATGGTGCAGCAAGAGATTCTAGAAGATCTTCAGAAGATGGGCATAGAAGTAGTATCGCCAGGCGACACAACATTGATGGCTGGTCTGCAAGTTGAATCTGGGATAGTGGAGGGAAACAAGGTAGAACAAGCAACATATGTCAAGCTTCAGTGACTCAGAGAAGAGTGTGAGGCAGGATGTAGACCAGAACTGAGCATTCACGGTGACAAAATACTCTATTTTGGAAATTATTTTCATGTACCTATCGGGGACCTTTGTCAAGAGATCATGTTAGAAGCCCACAGTTCTCAGTATTTCGTTCATCTATGAGGGACAAAGATGTATAGAGATATTTGTCAGCATTTTTGGTGGAATAGAATGAAGAGGAAGATAGCTCGGTTTGTCTCTCGATGTTTGGTCTGTCAACAAGTTAAAGCTGAACATCAGAGGCCCGCATGACTTTTTCAACCTTTACCAATTTTGGAATGGAAGTGGGACTATATCACCATAGATTTTGTACCGGTCTTCTTAGATCCCCAGCTGCCAGAGATACAATTTGGGTAATAGTGGATCAACTTACAGTGGTTGCTCACTTCCTTCCCTTCAGAGTGGGGCAGTCTATAGAGCAGTTAGCTCGGATATACATGAATCAGATTATCAGACTTCATGGAGTGCCAGCCAGCATCATATCAGATATATATTTCATATTCACGTCTAACTTTTGGCAGAGTCTACAACAGAGTTTGGGTACCCGTCTGAAGTTTAGTACAACTTATCATCCCCAGATAGATGGTCAGTCAGAATGTACCATCCAGACTCTAGAAGATATGCTTCGTTCATGTACCCTTGACTTTGGTGGTTCGTGGGAGGATCACTTAAACTTGGTCGAATTCTCCTTCAATAACCGCTTTCAAGCAAGTATCCAGATGGCACCCTTCGAGGTACTATATGGCAGAAAGTGCAGATCCCTTATAGCTTGGGATAATATTGGCGAGAGATAATTGCTTGGTCCCAAAATGATAGCTCAGACAGTTGAAGTAGTCAAGCAAGTCCGGAAGTATCTTAAGGTAGCTCAAGATCGTCAGTGTCATTGGGCCGATTCGTATTGGCGACCTCATGAGTTTTCTATCTGCGACCATGTATTCCTTCGGATTTTGCCTACCCAAGGAGTCATCAGATTTGGTGTACGGGAAAAGCTTATTCCATGGTACATAGGTCCGTTTGATATACTCGAGCGAGTGGGAGATGTTTTCTATCGCCTTGTTTTTCTGTCGTTGCTTCGCGAGATACAATTTTTTTTTCATATATCTCAGTTATGACGGTATATACCAGATTTAAGCCATGTCCTGGATTATTCAGAATTGGTCGTTGGTACTGACTTTTCGTATAAGGCAAGGCATGTGACCGAAGGAAGAAGATTCTCAAGAACCGGACTATTCGGTTAGTCAGAGTAGCTTGGGGGCATCACTCACCGGTGAGTAAACTTGGGAGCAAGAAGGTGATATCCGTGCTCGATACCCGTATTTATTTGACTCATGAGGTATACTTATTTGTATATCTTGTATCCTGATCTTGTCTTGTGCATGCTTGTCTTGTTCTAGGATTTTGCTTAATTTTCGTATGCCCTTGTTTACCTTGATAGCATGTCCCCAGAGTTCTTACTAGATCCCGTGCCTTATTGAAATTATGAGTACAAAATTTTCTAAGTAGGATAGAGTTTTGAGACTCGTCTTAGTGTTCTAGTATTCGTACACGGTATATGCATATTATATATGTATAACTTGCTTATTGTATAATTGCTTACATCATTCTTTATGCCATTTATGCATTATTTAGAATTTTTTTATAAATTTCTTTTAGTTGCATGCTTTGGACCGTTGGTCCCTTGGTTTTTTTGGAGGCTGGCTGTGATGAACCCGGGTGAGAGGCATGCATTATGATCCAATGGCTTACAGTCAACCCTTTACCTATATAAGCAATCTCATTCTTTTTACTTTACTTTTCTTTTCCTTTAATTTCTCCTTCCTTCTTTGTTTCTTCCCCAGCAGAGAGCAGCAGCCGAGCTTGGCCTTGGCCGTGGGTAAACTTGGTAGTATTGGGCTAAAACTTGACCGTAGGCAAGTACATCTTGCCAACCGAAGGAAAAATAATGTATCTTATTTTGATTCTTAGTATAACTTGTTTAATCACTTGATATGTTTTATTTGCTTAATACTTAGAACTTGCCTTCATTATAATTTTGATTTGTTTGTATTGTTTCTCTTAGAGCCCGAGAATAACAAGTCGGAGAATACAAAGTTGGTCGAAGAATGTATACAAAAAGTATGTAGGGAACCCTTATCGCATAAGCGAAGTTCCAGTGAGCGCACTTGTGTGTGTTTCACAAATTTCTTGGAAAGTGCTCTAAGATATATTGAGTACTCTGGACGCACTTCTTTACTCCTAAGTATATTTTGTACTATGGCAATTCCTTCAAAAGTACGCCAATCCTACTTGGTACACTTTTGAAATGGATTTGCAAGTCATTAAGAATGTGCGCCACTGTTTAAAATCTAAGTTGGCGCACTTTGCAAATATTACAGAGTTGACGCACTTTGGTAAAATTTTCTTACCGTCGTACTTTGTCGCTTCTGAAAAATGGCATACTTTGCTATGTGGCACACGATGTGGCATTCTCCAGTGACGGTGTACTTTGTAGCCTTTCGTATTACTTAATGACTAAACAAAGATTTATGACCATTCTCGAGAATCGTGTTCTCGACTGTAGTATTGTCTCGACGATTATGACATGCTTTGAAACTTGTGTTTATCTTTTAGTAGACCTCCCTACGCTCATTTGTGCACCAAGATCTGTTTGTGCACTAAATCTATCTTTGGCCATTTGTGCGCCAAGATCCGTTTGTGTGCCAATGGTGGTTTTTGACCTATTGTAAGCGGACGTTAATTCTTGCCTGAGTTTATGCGACAACCTTGAATTGTTAATTTATGCGCCCGTATGCCAGTATTCTCTTTAACATGCTTAACTCTTAATGATTCTCTAGTTCTCTTTTATCCTGTTATTTTAGTTAATCCTGGTTATTTCCTGAGCTTGGCATTCTTGATATTGATCCTAATTTCCTGACCTGATCTAGTGATTGTATATTATAAATTATCTCCTAAATCTTGACATGGAACTGATCCTATATTGATAATCTGTATTGATAATTACTCATAATCCTGATACTCCTGATAATGGCTTGACGTAGCGCACTCCTGACTTAAGACTTACTGTAACTGTCCTGATCAAGGCTATTAGTAGCATCTGTACTGCATGACATGTATTCCCGTGGTTGATTTTTATTGAACTCGTCAAGTTACTATCCTTTCTTACATCATGTATAAGGCAGATTCCTGAGCACCATGGTCAGAAATCCTTAATAATTATCCAGGCTAATAACTAGAATAATAATCTAGAAAGCATCTAGAGAGATTTTCTGGCTACATGTAATCTCGGTATCCCAGTGACACCTGATGGATTTGGAGCTCTCCATCATGAGAGGTACACTTCTAGCATACCGTTGAGTGTTGTACTTCCAGAAAAGATAAGAAATGATTATACCTGATAAATCTATACTATGTACCTGTTTGTTTGGAAAATTTGGATAGTCTGTAGGGCATGTGGCTGTAGAAAATTTCTAACTACATATGTTAGTAACTAGGACTGTGATAATCTTAGTTAGCTAATGATAGGAAGCCATAGGGCATGATTGGCCGTGATTACTTAATTTTCCAGTATAACCTGTTCCTGTTCTGATTTATTCTTAATAACTTAACTTGAGAACATTAATTGAAGCCTGACTCCAGATATCCCTGTTTAATACTCCAGAGCATGTTTAAATTGTTATTGTACCTACTGCACTTATTTAAATATTCCTTGTGCTATTTTTTATTAATTTGTCTGCATGCTGGTTTGAGTTCCTAAGTTTGGCTCCCTTGTGGTACTTGCTATTTTGGGGTCTGATCCTATTGGTTTTGTATGGCCAGATTTTGGAGCAGGACTGCACGATCTCCCGTATCTCCCACCTCAAGATGGTGAAGACCCGGAGCACCCGAGGACATGAGTGGGTTTCTTCTTCATCCTCCACCTGATATTGTACATTATTCTTTTGAGATATTTAACCACCGAGCACATATTTAGCTCATATTTTGGGAATTTATATTCTAGTCTACGGGCCTAATGTAAAGCATATTCTAAACTATAGCTAGAACTGATCATGTAACATTGTACTCATGTTAGTTCTTCATTTTGTAACAAGCTTCATAACCATCTGGGTATATATAGTTTGGGACGCCTAACTATTATATGTTGGTGATCATTTATCTTGTAAACTTGTTCCTTAAGATTAAGTCACCTAGGATTCTTAACCCAGGATTGCTTGATGGATTGTAGAGTAAACCCTCACATATATAGACAGCCGTGATCGTATCTCAGGATGTAGAGTACTCTGGTATACGTAGCTGGTTTTATCTGCCTTTGCTCTCCAGTATTCTGGTTCTTAGGATGTGACAAGTATTTATGGATCTCATGAATCATATTTTTATGCCATACTTGGATAAGTTCGTGATAGTGTTCATTGATGATATTTTAGTGTAGAGTTGAAGTTAAGCAGAGCACGAGCAGCATCTTCATGCAGTTCTTCAAATCCTTAGAGAACATAAGTTATGTTTCAAGTTCAGCAAGTGCGAGTTCTGGCTTGATCATATTTCATACTTAGGGCATATTATTGCAAAAGGTGGAGTTGGAGTGGATCCCCAGAAGATAGAAGCCATTGTGACATGTCTAGTACCTAGAACAATTGCAGAAGTTCATAGTTTCCTAGAATTAGCAAGATATTATCGGTGCTTCATATCAGACTTCGCTAGAATTTTAACACCCTTGTAACACGAAAAGATGTGTGCTTTGATTGGACAGATGAATGTCAAACCTCTTTCGAGAAGCTCAAAGAGAAATTGATTACGACACCAATTTTGACTCTTATGGATGGGACAAGTAGTTTTACCGTATATTGTGATGTGTCAGGAAAAGGACTAGGATATGTTCTTATGCATCATGGCAATATTATAGCCTATGCATCTCGGCAGCTACGGGATCATGAGAAGAATTATCCGACGCATGACTTGGAGTTAACAACAGTAGTATTTACGCTCAAACTTTGGAGACATTATCTATATGGAGATCGAGTAAAGATTTATACTAATCATAAGAGTTTGAAGTACGTATTTACTCAGAAGGATCTCAACATGAGACAGAGAAGATAACTAGAGTTGATGACAAACTATGACCTTGACCTTCAATATCATCCTGGGAAGGTCAACGAAATGGGGGCCACCCTAGCCCATTGAGTGCTCTACCTCGGGCCATCGACATCATACGCTCTACTGAAATAGATTTCGCAGAAAACCAGCTATATCCGATCTTGGTTGGCCTTTCACCCCTAGAGACAAGTCATCGAAAGGTGTCCGCAGGTGCGCGAAGCCGGAGCCCGGCATGTTCGCCCGCTTGGCCTCCCTGCTTCCGATCGACTCATACCTTCCAGCCCTGTCTCCAGGATCTCATTCAATAGAAAAACCGGGTAGATAGAGGACTTCGTCCCCCGCTTCCTTTGCTCCACTGGCGCCAAAGATCCATAATGTCAGCTGAGACTTTTCCTTCCTGTCCAAAAAGAGCGAGAATCAAGCCACGAATGAGGTCATAGGCGATGAACCAGACTGATATTGGTTTAAAGTCTTGGTCTCATGTCAGGTAGGTGCGGGACGCTGTCTCGCGCAGAGGGAAGCCCAACGAAAAGGAATCAACATCTATATCGGTGCATAGGAAAGGGGCCGTCGTCGATCACGCGTATCTGGCCTAAGAGCCAACTAGAGGGAAGAATAGTTCAGTTCTTCCTGCTTCCCCGCCCTATGACCCAAAACAAAAAATGAGCCTTGCGAAGAGACGCGAACATTCCTCATGCGGTCCATTCCCGGGTTGGGTTAGGGGAACATCCGAGCGTTTACCTTCGCGGATGTCGTAGCTGCTGCTTTGAGCCAGAGGACATGAGTTTATTTCCTTGCGGTGCAATAAGAGATTCTGGTAGATCTTCAGATGGGCATATAAGTAGTATTTTCAGGCAGCACAACACTGATGGCTGGTCTGTAAGTTTAATCTAGTATAGTGGAAAGAATCAAGGTAGCACAAGCAACATATGTCAAGCTTCAGTGACTCAGAGCAGAGTGTGAGGCAGGACATAGACCAGAATTGAGCATTTATAGTGACAAAAATCTCCATTTTGGGAATCGTCCTTGTGTACCTAATGGAGACATTTGTCACAAGATTATGTCAGAGGCCCATAGTTCATAATATTTAGTACATCCCAGAGGAACAAAGATGTACAGAGATATTCGTCAGCATTTTTAGTGAATGGAATGAAGAGAGAGATAGCTCGGTTTGTCTTTCGATGTTTGGTTTGTCAGCAAGTCAAGGCTAAGCATCAGAGACTCGCATGATTTTATCAGCCTTTACCAATTCTGGAATAGAAGTGGGACCATATCACCATAGATTTTGTGACCGATCTTTCCAAATCCCCAGCTGGCAGAGATACAATTTGGATAATAGTTGATCGACTCACAAAGGTTGCTTACTTTTTTTCCTTCAGAGTGGGACATTCTATAGAGAGTTAGCTCAGATGTACATGAATTAGATTAATAGACTTTATGGAGTGCCAGTCAGCATCGTATCAGATAGATATTCCAGATTCATATCTCACTTTTGGCAGAGTCTATAGTAGAGTCTGGGTACCTGTTTGAAGTTCAGTACAGCTTCATCACCAGAAAGATAGTTAGTCAGAACGTACGATCCAGACTCTAGAAGATATGCTTCATTCATGTACCTTGACTTTGGTGGTTCATGGGAGGATCATTTGTACTTCGTCGAATTCTTCTACAACAACCGTTTTCAAGCAAGTATCCAGATGACACCCTTCGAGGCATTATATGGCAGAAAGTGTAGATCTCCTATAGCTTAGGATGATATTGGCGAGAGGCAACTACTTGGTCCTAAAATATTAGTTTAGATAGTTAAAGTAGTCAATCAAGTCCGGAAGCATCTTAAGGTGGCTCAAGATCATCAACGTCATTAGGCCGATTTGCATCGGCGACCTCTTGAGTTCTCTGTCGGCGACCATGTATTCGTTCAAATTTTGCCTACCCGAGGAGTCATCAGATTTGGTGTGCGGGAAAAGCTTATTCCATGGTATATTGGTTCGTTCGATATTCTCGATCGAGTAGGAGATATTTCTTATTGTCTTGCTCTTTCACCATCGCTTCGTGAGATAAATAATATTTTTTATGTATGCTAGTTATGACGGTATATACCAGATTTAAGCCATGTCCTGGACAATTCTGAATTGGTCGTTGGTACCGACCTTTCGTATGAGAAAAGACCTGTATCCATTTTGGACCAGAGGGAGAAGATTCTCAAAAACCAGACTATTTGGTTAGTCCGAGTTTTTTGGGGGCATCACTCACCGGGCGAGTCAACTTAGGAACGCAAGGATGATATCCAAACTCGATACTCGTATTTGCTTGACTCATGAGATATACTTGTTCGTATATCTCGTACCCTAATTTTGTCTTGTGCATGCTTGTCTTGTTCTAGGATTGTACTTGATTTCTGTATGCCCTTGCTTGCCTTGATTATATGTCCCCAGAGTTTCTTGCTAGACCCCGTGCCGTATTGAAATTTTGAGGACAAAATTTTTTAAGGAGGAGAGAGTTGTGAGGCTCATCTCATTGTTCTAGTATACGTACCCGATATACGCATGTTATACATGTATTGTTTGCTTATTATTTAATTGTTTACATCTTGCTTTATGTTATTCATGTATTGATTATGTTATTTTTATAAATTTTCCTTAGTTGCATGCTTTGAATCGTTGGTCCCTTGGTTTTTTTGAAAGTGGCTATGATGAACCCAGATGAGAGGTATGGATTATGATCCAATGGCCTACAATCAATCCCTCGGCTATATAAGTAATCCCATTCTCTTTCCTTCATTTTTTTCCTTTTATTTCTCTTTCCTTCTTCGTTTCTTCCCTAGCAGAGAGCAACAGCCGAGCTTGGCCTTGGCCATGGGTGACCTTGGTAGTATTAGGCTAGAACTTGACCGCAGGCAAGTACATCTTGCCAACCGAAAGAATAACCATGGATCTTATTTTGATTCTTACTATAACTTGGTTCAATTCTTAAGTTTTGTGGATGAAACTTTCTATTAGTTGGTTAGGATGTGGTGCCCCGTTCCCCCTATTCGGGGAGCGCGACTAAGAAATACTAATCGATATCGTTCGATCGGGATAGATTGAAATAAGATCTTATCCTCGTTATGGATTTGCTTCTTCGAAATCGATTCCCATATTCAGTAGAACATGCCCCGATGTCACACCCCAGTCCCAAAATACATAGGACTAGGAATACGTAAGCATGCCAGCCGTATGTATATAGTAATTCCAATATATTGATACCATAATACACACGTACGCTATAATATGAATATTAACTCATATGTGGTATATATTGTCACAAGTCACAGAAATACTAATCTCATCCACACAACAAGTCATAGAAAAGAAATAACTAAACTAGAATAATGAGTCTGAATAATCCAAAAATGATAATCGGGTGGAGACAAATCCACTACCAATGACTATATCAAAACTAAAATGAGAGAGGAGGGTAAATATCCAATATAAAATAAGATGATGATATAAGTGTATCAGCTAAGAGATCCGTCACTAGAGATAATAAAAGGTGCTCCGAAGGTAAGACCTCCTCGGCAGAAAATAATGCGTCAGGTCATGGCCCGTATTCCTGCAGATACTCCTGATCGTCTATACTTGGCAAGGGACCAGGTCCTCAGAGGGACATAACAAGATACATAGAAGCATGCAAATTGAATACAGTAAAACATGCATAATAGACAAAAAATATATAAGTACGATGTACAAAATAATCTATATAAAATGCATAATGAGGACAAGTTTTTAACGTATGGGCATGGGTAGGCTACTCTATCTAATCTCACAACTCACACATATGTCAAGAACATCAGAAATTGGCATACCTTAAGGGTAGCGACCAGCGCGACACCAGAAATTGACATACCTCGAGGGTAGCGACCAGCACGACATAACTACCGTAGAACGTGCTAGTTACTACGGCTTACCAGAGTGGTTATAGCCCATACGCCTATTGATTGTCCTCCCTTCCCATGATACTATCTGTCAAGTGTGTGTTAACATATATATAGTATATAATTATGACTGAAAGAAAACACATATGCAATGAATATATAAAAATATAATAAGCATACAAAGTACTGTAAGCAATTTGGCAATGTATCTTGCCTGGTCTGAAAATGGATGAAGTCGCAACTCAAGGCGTCGCCCGATCTACCCGTCATATAAATTAAACAAGTTAGGTTACAAAAGTGGGTGAATAGGTTCCTCCATTTTAATCTATTTAATTCTGAATAAAATAACCTAAAATAGTATTTTAATCTTATTATAATCTGATTTTATTGTTAAACCCTAATTTTGGTCCAAAGAAAGTTAACTTTACGGATTTGTGATCCGTGGCACACAAATCGAGGCAATCCGTTGACCAAAGAGTCAACCAACTCAAATCCTTGATTTGAGTGTAGAATTCTATATATTTTAGTGCTATATGAATACCGGAATCGACGGTTTCATAAAATCACAAGTCGGTAAGAGTTATGTCCACAAGGGCGCACAAAGGACAATTTTTGATGGTTATTTACCTCTACGTTGCACGAATTTACAGTAAATTAAATTATATATTAAATTCTGGATATATTATTTTATTTAATTTCATCATGTTAACTTTTCAAAAATTTAAACGGTTCATAATTCCGAATTCGGGATCTCCCGAAATCTTAAAATTACGGAAACACGTCTGATTTCGGACAACTGACACTTTTAGAATTTTCTGGAAAAATAGGTTCATAAATTATTAAAATAATTTATATATTCAGAAAACTAATCTTGATATAGTTCTAACAAAAAAAATTGGAGCACGTTTGGAGTCCGGAACTAGGAGATATCATCTTTTTAAGTCGTTATAACTACTAGAAAATGAGGCTGAATTTATGACAAATTTTGGCTATTTTTGGACAAAAAAGAGAGAAGTTTGGGAAAGAAAATTATGAAAGATAGTTTATCCCATAAGTCTAATAGGTATTTATAATTGTGGAAACTACTTAATTGAATACGACTAGGATTTGCTAATTTGGATATGATTATGATGAGTTTAAATAAGGATAGGATATGCATGAAGTTGCTTTCCTAGTAGGCTTAGGATTTGAATTAATTTAAAATAGAGTTTGATTTTATCTTAATAATTTATAATCTTAAATTTGATTAAATATAATATAAATAATTTATATATAATCATATTAATATCTATTAACACTAAATTATCATCTATCTAATATTATGACTATATATCTCTAAATAAATCCTAAATAATTTCAAAAATCTAAATAAATTTCTTAAAATTCTAAATAAATTACAGAAAAATAAATATTTGGTGGGAACAATATGCAAGTATGATCTCATTGTAAATCATGGAAGTCCTAAAAATTTATGTTCCCTATATTTTAATTACCTAAAATTTCTAGAAAAAACTCCAAAATCTAAAATAGTCTAAAAATGATTATAAATAAATATTTACATAAGTAAATACGCTAAAAAATTTATTTTCTAATTAACTAAGAGAATACTCTAAAGTAATTCAATATTTAAAATAATCTATAATAAATATAATAATATAAAATATACACAAAATACCTATTTTGGGTGGGGGAGTTTACACCCGAGGATGGACTTAGCGGCATAGTCAAGTGGGATATCTTTGCTGCAAGTTTTCTTGTCTAGTTTTCGCTGTCGCCTTGTTGCTTTCGTTCTTGAGGTGGTTTTCGGATTTGTTTACATTTTCTTTAATGGTTTCCATAGATTTTATTATTTTTGTTCATTGAACTGCACTTCAATTACGAGCTTGGAAAGAGTAGAAGAGATATTGATCAGCTGTTCATGGCAATGCAGTTGATCGTGCAGTAGATGATGTATGAGCGGAGTCCTGAAGTACCTCTTTCATTTTCTTCCACCAACCAACTTGTGAGTGGCTATATTCGATTCAGTTGACCCTTCTTTCAAGTCTTCATATCTAAAAATCTTGCATTCTTGTTTGTTTCGATTAAACGATACCATAATAACTAAAAGATGTCATAATAAAGAAAGGAATAGACTTGGGTTATTATGCTTGTCATTCAACTTGTGAACGGTTACCTTATTGCATGCTAGTTCATTTAGAATATTCTTTCCATGCTTCAATTTTAGTTAGAATTTATACTTCTTCTATAAATTGTGCTATATATAGAATAGACCTTGCTATGCAATAAAGTGATCAGGAAGATTATGCAAAATGGATCATGTCTTGGAATCGTCTCGTGCTTGTATTGCCTTAAATTATGCCAATATAACTTAGTATTAGATGTCGTTGGTCACGGACAACTTGTGCACAAGGTTTGTGGTTCCGCGGACGATCGCCGAGGCACTAGGATCGATCTGATCCGGACAAAATGTATGGAATAGTCGTATGTTGGAGGAAAAAATGGCATGTAGCGGGGTTCGCCACCTACGTTGCATATCATTTCTGTCCCGTGATTATAACTCGTCCTTTATGGCATCATGCCAGTGACCCCCACGTATATTTAAACCTGTGTAAGCTAACTTGTATCTTTGTGGCAGGGAAGGACATGGTAAGTATTGTGCAGGTGGTTTCGATGGGCAGGCAAAAGTCACCGAACGGTGGCAAGTTTATTTCAGTAACTTCCATATCTACTACTTGCTTGTAAAAATAAACTAAGGCAAAGACAGAAAGACTATAAAAATAACTTTCATGCTTCATATAAACAATGTGTTGATTGGTATAGTTGGGTTAGCTCACGTTCACCAGTGCATTTTGATGTAGTGACCCTCGTTGAAATAGGTTCCCCACACCAAGGAGATCCTGCGAGAATTTGAAGCTACTTCCCATTCCAGTCCACCAACCGACACGTCCTGATTGTGCCTTAGTTGAAGCATTTTGAAGAGCCAGGAGCTAGCAATTTAACTCATGCAGCTCTGTGGAAAAATGATTATTCCGTCTAGAGGTCTCTTATTTTCAAGCTTTAGTAAATGATGTAATATACAAGTGGCTATCTCATTTTGAGTCCACTTTTGTATGTCCGTGCGCAATTATCTGACTTATTCCAGAGTTTGTAAAAAGATGTTCATTATCAATAAAGAAAACTTTTTCATGTTTCAATATTTTATTTTAATTATCTACGTACTCTGAATATGTGCTCGTTATGTAAAAATACCTAAGCCTTATGCGTGGTGCAACTTAGGTACGCACGACATCACACCCGGGGGACGACTATCGATTCTACAGAATCGGGGCAAGATATATCTTGTCTCTCGTATTGGGCTGCCAAGGTCACAGAGCCACCGGTACACATATTTGTTGTGTGGGTAGGAAGTCCTCCTCAACGTAAGCTGTACCTTAGCAAAATTCTTCCGCATAGATGAAGGCTCCTCTTGGACATGTGCAGACCTCTTTACAGAGCTCTGTCGTGTGGGTGAGCACTTTTTTATGGCATGCATACATGATTTGTCTGACATATGAGCCAAGCTTTTGGTGATGCCACATTGATAAGGAATCATTTATTTTATGTATGCCGAGCCTGTATGTGGCTTGTTCGCATAGGTGAGGTCTCATCTTGCTCGTCCGTACAGACTTAACTGCACGTGATTGCGTCCCAGGAGCGGTATACGACAGTTATACCTTTTTATAATCTTCGCTGAGATTGATGCTTCTTTCTTATGAAGGTTTTGCCTTCACTCGTGTTGCCTATGATGGGGGCATAGAAGGATATTATAACACCCGTTGTTCGGGATAAAAACCAACCTTATACGGTATTTCTCCAGGAGACGCGGTTAGTTTGGTAAGAACTAATCCAGGAGACGAGGATGAACATCCTGCATCATACGCTGAGCTGCCCTTGTTCATGTAATATATTAGCTGCTTTTCTCTTTTTTATGTGCTTCTCTATCAGTCGGGAGACTTCGGGGTCGATAACAAGATTTGGATTAATTTCTATTCCTGTCATCGGTCTTTCCACATGGTTGTAGAGCGTCTTCTCCTACTCTTCCCTTGCTATCCATCAGTGTGGATTTTTTATATACTGAGATTTGCACTGTGGAGTGGTAAGCTAGAAAGCCTTGAGCTCTGATGTTGGGCCCGACTTGTGTCAGTAGTGATGACAGCATGGAGGGGCACTTCTAAAGAAAAAGTTTTGTATCAACGAGACTTCACTGAAAACCCTTTAAAGAAGTTTTTCGTCATATGTACTCATGACCTTGAATACTAATGAAAACCCTTGAATGTAATGGATTTTCGTCATATATACTCTTGATCTTGAATATTAAGTCTATTCTTTTTTTGAATTTTTATTGTTGTGGACTTTTGGGTATTGTACTAGAGATAATATGAATGTAGTACTATACAGTAGCTTTTTAAGGATATTCTACTGGAAGATTTTTGGTGGACCTATTACCCTTTTGCGCACTTAGGGTACGAGTAATATATTTGAAATAAATTCCATCAGAGGTAATATGGACTTGATAGGTTTTGTGGATTTTAAGGACATTTCGTTGGGGGATTTTAGTGAACCTTTTACCTTTTTGCGTATTTGGGGTACGAGTAATAGATTCAAAATAAACCATATAAGAGGTAATATGGACGTGATAGGTTTTGTGGACCCATTACTTTTTTTGCACGTTTGTGCAAGTAATAGATTTGAGACAAGCCCTGCCATAGATAATATAGATGTGACAGTTTTTGTGGACTTAACACCACGGACATACTCCGGATTGGGTACGGGTGATAAGTTGGAAGACAATCGATATCAGAGGTAATATAGACATGATGATCGATGGTCAAGGTACAGAAGTTTTCTCTGAGGTAATATAGACATGAAAGACTCCGTCGGAGTAGTGTATTAGAGCGATAGTCCAGAGGTCATGTGGACATGAACCAACGCCCAGGAAGATACGATGTAGTTGGTAATAGAGGAGTACCAGTCCAATTTAGACATAGTACTTTTTGAGGAACTTGTCGTTGATAGGCATCAGGAACCAGTCATCATTGGATTTTGCTAGCCGGTACACACCATTAGAAAATACAGTTTTACATCGAACGGGCCTTCTCATTTAGGTTGAAATTTGTCGGCCGTCTTGTGAGTCATAACCATCGGCCTTCTTACTGTTAGGACGAGGTCACCTACTTGAAATATTCTCTATTTTACCCGCTTGTTGAAGGCTCCAGAGAGACGCGCTTGATACAACTCTATGCGTTATTGAGCTAAGAGTCATTTCTTGTCGAGTGCTTCAAACTCCTGTAACCGTCAGTGGTAGTTATTGTCCGTGGTTAGTTGGTTGGAGAGATCTACTCGTAGTAAAGGAATTTTGATCTCCAGGGGGAGTACCGTCTCACTTTCGTACACCAAAAAGAATAGTGTATTCCCAGTAGCTGTTTGGACTGTTGTACTATAGGCCCAGAGACATTCATGCAGTTTCTCGTTCCAATCATGTTTTTGGAGGACACAAATTTCTTGAGGATCTTGATGATGGTTTTGTTGAAAGCTTCTGCTAGAATGTTGGCTGCAGGGTTGTATGCCGTGGAGGCTATGTTTTGGATTCGGTTCTTGTTACAAAATTAAAAGAAGGCATGACTTGCAAACTGTGGACCATTGTCATGGACGATCCTATGCGGCAAGCCAAAAAAATATATGACGTGATGCTTGACAAAGTTAATCATGTTTACTGTTTTGACTTCAGCGAGCAGAACAGATTTTGCCCATTTGGAGAAGTAGTCGGTGATCGTCAGGATGAACCGATGTTCTTTTGATGAAGGTGGACAGATTAGCCCGATGATGTCCATTCCCTATGCCTCAAATGGCCAAGAGGCTACCGTTGGGTATAGGAACTCAGATGGCTGGTGGATGAAGTCCGCGTGGATTTGGCATAATTGGCACTTTCTTGCATAATCAACAATATCTGCTGCCATCGTCGTCCAATAGTAGCCCATTCTTTGAAGACGGTCCTGTAGCTTTAGACCAGGTTGATGTGCCCAGCAGATGCCATCATGAGCTTCACGAAGGGCTTGTTTTGCCTTTGTGTGCGACATACATCAGAGCAGAAGGCCGTCGTAGGACCGACGGTACAACATTTTGGTTTCTATGTCGTAATAAAAATGGAGGGAGCATCTTCTGATTGAAGTAGCTTCCTTTGGGTTTTAAGGAAGAATTCTATTGACTATATAGTCGATGAATGGAAGCCTCTAATCTTGAGTATCAGTATCGACCTCTACTGCATAGTTGATATCACGCCCCAGTCCCAAAATACATGGAACTAGACCACGTTACAATAGCCAGTTGACACGTCTCCGAGGATATCCCAATTTAATGGATCCTAACGAAGAGTGCTACGCTGTCCTAAAATACTAACATGTCCCATAACAATGAATCAACAGGTAACTAATCTCATCCATAATATAAACTACAAGAATAATAATAAACTGTTGGAAGATAAACGTCAGCCTCAAGATATCATAGTACAATCCATAATATCTGGTGGGAACAAACCCACTACTATGATGAAAGAAAGTACTGAAAAGAATGATAAAAGATAAAGACTAAGGCATCGGCTGACTAGATAATGATGCTCCCAATCCTAGGCAATAGGCCTACCAAGTGATCACGGAAACTCCGAAGGTAGAACCTCTAACTCCTCTGTAGTAGCGAATCTCGTCTCCTGTCCCGGGCCGTATACTGTGGGGTAGTAAGCCTCGTCCAAATCTGGAAAGGTACCAGGTCCTCAGAGGGACGTAACAAGATACATATAAACATGCCATATATAAATACTGAATAAAATAAATATAACCAGGGTGTGCTAACCATCTAAGTGAATGTAATGTGAGGACAACTTTGATACATATGGGTAGGCGTAGGCATAACGTCCAACACCCCGAAGAGCGTGGCAGCAGTGCAGTATATCGGCCATATCGCTCCGAAGAACGTGGTAGCAGTACAGTATATCGTCCATATCGCTCCGAAGAACATGGCAGCAGTGTAAAGGGAGTCATTGGATCCGTGGCTCCTCTGGATACTACGGAATCCAATGGGTGTATCCCATACGCCTACTAATGTCCTCCCCGTCCAATGTAGATACACAAGTCGACTACTAGACGTACATACCACGTATCTATATGCAAAGTCTCTACCAATAAAATATAACCTGAACTACGTACTATCTGTGATATAGGTTACACGTACCGATAGCTAGTCGAGTACGCAAACCCACATCCCAATATGAATATGTCTCAGTAAACGTGTAAGGTGTCAGGTCTCAGACGATAACAGGGTATCGTCCAATACGGTGAGTCTGCTAAGTAATAGGCAAAGTATATAATTCATCGACGTATCCGTCGAATACACCCAAACAATCTCGGACGCGCACAGTTGTATAAAGTAAAAGCAACAAGAACACAATACAACATATGCATAATCTAATTTAGACAGTAAATATGGTCCTGAAGCTGTGAATGCCAGAAGCCGGTTCCTGCAGTGTCTTCTGGCTGATCCAAAGGTCCTAAACACAAATATAATATAACAATCTAATATCAGACGCTAAACATTAAATGTACATGACTACAATGCGATGCTTGAATATTATCGTAAGTTCACGTCTGTACGAACACAATGTCACATGTGCGCGTAGCTAAAGTGCACACGTGTTCTGTGCTCGAACATCCTGAGCCTTGAGACAATAATTTCAAGTTACGGTTTGACCACGATCTCTGTTCTGTGCAAACACATGTTCCTTGGTTTCTATGTTCATTGTACGCGGGTTATTTACAAGTTTTAGGGTGAAACGCTAGTCTCTGGTGTTATGTCTCACGATCAAGGGTTTGCTAGTAATTATACCAATTCTAGATTTTATTAGTCATTAATCCAATATGCACATAATTAGGGTTGTGTCCGATATCAACATTTCTCGACACGTCGATACGACGCTACAATATTAACATGAAGAAGCGGGGGTTTTACGTGGTTACCTCTATGTGGTTCGCTCGGACAGGGTCTGCTCTCGTCGAGGCATACTCCGGCAATGTGGCAGCGGCTCCGGCGAGATGGCAGCAGCGACGGCGGCACTATAGCAGGTACGGCAGCAGCGACAATGGCAGCAGCGCACAGGGGGTCGGTTGGCACCGGCAGCTCATCGTGCGACGGGCGACTGAAGGGGCGGTTGAAGGGGTGGCTGAAGGGGTAGCGGGTCGGCTGTAGAGGCAGTCAGGTCGGATGAAGGGGCAGTCGGCTGAAGGGGGCAGCGGGTCGGATGAAGGGTGACGCCGGCGCTGTCAGCGGCGGTGGTGTTGGTGATGGTTGGGTGCAAGGGAGGGGGGAGTATTCGGCTAGGGTTAGGGTTTGGTGAGGTTTTGTTGGTTTAGGGTTTTATATGGAGGAAGTTATGTATTTATATAGGGGATGGGCTTCGGGGTTGGTTTCGGGGTTTGGGCCGGCCAGGGTTCAAGGATATGGTTCGGTCAGGTCCAGTTGAGGTGAAATTAGCCATGAATTAATTAACAAAATTAATAATTAACTGCGCAAGGTGACGTTAATTCACATTATATAGCTACGGTTGCACTATAGTCAGAGGGTACCTATGATCGTCTCACGAAATTTCAATTATCTCGGTTTGTCCCTAGTCTTAAATTTTAAAAATATAAATAATCCCTTAATTGGTTGAGGGGGTTTACAATATACCCCCTTAGAGCATTTCGTCCTCGAAATTAAAATATACGCATGGTAAGAATTTCTAACTGAAAAAGAAAATGCTAATACGTACCTAGTCCTTCGAAGAGGTAGGGATAGCGCTGTCTAATATCCTTCTCGCGTTCCCAAGTCGACTCGCCTGGTGCATGATGTCTCCATGCGACGCAGACTAAGGGAATATTCTAACCTCGTAGTACCTTCTCACTCCTGTCCAGAATCTCAACATGCTCCTCTTGGTACGATAAGCTCGGGCAGACTGTGATCTCTGAATGGTCAAGTATATGGTTCGGATCCGGTATGTATCTCCTCAGCTGAGATACATAGAAGACATCATAGACTCCTTCCAAAGTCTGTGGCAAGGCTAATATGTAAGCAACCTCTCCGACACGTTCTAATACGTCGAAGGGTCCGATGTACCTCGGGCTCAGCTTTTCTCTGCCTCCGAATCTGATAGTCCCTCGAGTAGGCGAGATCTTTAGAAATACGTGATCTCCAACCTGAAATTCTAAGGGTCGTCGATGAGCATTCGCCCAATGCTTCTGCCTGTCCTGTGCTGCTCGTAGGTGTCCTTGGATCTTCTTCACCTTCTCTACTGTACGAACAACCAACTCTGGTCCGAGAATCTGTCGCTCGCCTATGTCACTCCAACATACTGGGAAACGATATTTCCTACCGTACAATGCTTTATAAGGAGCCATCTGGATGCTCGCTTGATAGCTGTTGTTGTAGAAAAACTCGACCAGATCCAAATGATCCTCCCACGATCCTCCAAAATCTAGTATGCACGCTCTCAACATGTCTTCTAACGTCTGAATGGTACGCTCCGATTGGCCATCTGTTTGTGGGTGATACGCTGTGCTAAACTTCAGGCGAGTACCAAGACTCTCTTGTATACTCCACCAAAAGTAAGACGTAAACCTCGTATCCCTGTCGGACACAATGCTAACTGGCACTCCATGTAGGCGGAAAATCTCCCTCATGTACATATCTGCTAAGGCCTCCGTCGATTGCCCAACTCTGAAGGGTAAAAAGTGTGCAGACTTGGTGAGTCTATCCACAATTACCTATACTGTATTGCGACCACTAAGACTCCTCGGAAAGCCCGTAACAAAGTCTATGGTGATGTGCTTCCATTTCCACTCCGGTATAGGGAGCGGTTGAAGCAATCCTGCAGATCTCTGATGCTCAGCCTTGACTTGCTGACACACCAGGCACTTGGCCACAAAGCGTGCTATATCTCTCTTCATTCCATGCCACCAGTAGTACTATCTCAAGTCCCTGTACATGTTCGTGCCTCCTGGATGAATAGAATAGGTTGAACTGTGTGCCTCTGCCATCAACTCCTGACGAAGTTTTCCATTTGGAACATAGAGACGATCTCCGCATCTCAAAGTCCCATCTTCATGTATTCTTAGTCCTATCTGTAATTCAGCCTCTGTCCTCTGTCTAAGCCTATGAAATCTGGCGTTTATCGGTAAGGCAGCCTTGATTCTCTCCACTAATATCGATTGCAACTGAAAACTCGACAATTGTTCGTCCACTCCGGGCATAACGACCTCTATACCCATCTGCTCTAGCTCTCTCAACAGATGTTGTTGGGTAGTCATAAAGAATGCCATGGGTCTTCTGCTCAATGCGTCAGTTACTACGTTGGCCTTTCCCGGATGGTACTGTAGCTCAATCATGAAGTCTGTCATCACCTCGAGCCAACGTCTCTGTCTCTGGTTCAGTTCCTTCTGGGTGTATACGTACTTTAGGCTCTTATGATCAGTAAATATCTCCACTCTTTCTCCATATAAATAGTGCCTCCAAAGCTTCAAAGCAAAAATCACCGCGATAAGCTCCAAGTCGTGGGTGGGATAGTTCTTCTCATGTGTCCTCAACTGTCTAGAAGCATAAGCTACAACCTTTCCGTGCTGCATCAAAATACATCCTAATCCTTTCCCGGATGTATCGCTATAGATCACAAATCCTCCGGGTCCGGATGGTATGGTCAAAATAGGTAATGTAGTCAAGCACTTCTTCATCTCATCGAATGCCTTCTGATACTCCTCTGTCCAAGTGAACTCCTGCTCCTTTCGGGTCAAGCGGGTCATCGGCTCTGCAATCTTTGCGAAGTTCTCTACGAACCTCCGGTAATATCCGACAAGTCCTAGAAAGCTCCTCACTTCTGAGACATTGGTAGGGGTTGGCCATGTCTCTACAGATGAAATCTTCGTCGGATCTACCGAGATTCCATCTCCTGAGATGACGTATCCAAGTAAAGCGACACGATCTAGGAGAAACTTGTACTTGCTCAGCTTAGCATAAAGCCTCTCTCTCCTCAGCATCTCTAACACGAGTCTCAAGTGCTCTTCGTGTTCCTCGTGGCTCTTTGAATACACCAAGATGTCGTCGATAAAGACTACCACGAACTGGTCTAAGTATTGGTGGAATACTCTGTTCATCAAATTCATAAATACAGCAGGTGCATTCGTTAGTCCAAAAGGCATCACTAAGAACTCGTAGTGACCATAACGAGTCCTGAATGCTGTCTTTTGAATGTCTTTTCTTCGCACCTTCACTTGATGATAATCCGATCTCAAGTCGATCTTCGTGAACACTACTGCTCCTGTCAACTGGTCTAATAAATCGTCAATCCGCGGCAGGGGGTACTTGTTCTTGATAGTCAAAGCGTTAAGGGCTCTGTAATCAATACACATACGTACTGTTCCATCCTTCTTAGGCACAAACAATACTGGTGCTCCCCCATGGTGATGCACTAGGACGGATAAATCCCTTGCTGTAAACCCCCTGAATTTTCAAATTATTAAATCTTGGATTTTTCCCAATTTTCTGGAATTTTCTGGGAATTTTCTATAATTAAAATCAAGATTTTCAATTAATAAATGATTTTTTTATTAGCAATAAATAATATTAAAATATCATGAAAATAACATTTTTGGGTGTAAAATGAAAAATTGGACTTAGGGTAATTTTCCTGGATTTTTCTGGGCCTCAGACCTATTTTTAAATGCCTAAAAACTATTTTTATTAATTAATTAATTATTTAATTAATTATTTATTTATTTATTATTTATTTTCTTTTCTTTTTCCTTGGGTCGGCCCGGCCCAATGGACCGGCCCAGCAGCCCAACCCAGCCCGCTTCTTTCCGGGTCGGGTCGGGTCTGCCCGGACCCGACCCGCGTGCCGCCCGACCCGGGCGACCGGTTCCCCCTCTCTCCCTCGCCTCCGCGTCGCGCGCCGCCTCCGCCGCGCCCTCCCTGCACCGGCCGGCCACCTCACCCCCTCGGCCCGCCTTCCGCGGCCACCTCACCCCCACGGCCCGCCTTCCGCGGCCGACACCGCCCTATATAAACCCTCCCCTCTCTTCCTCCTCCGCCTCACACCCTAACTCCGGCCATCCCTCCTGCCGGCGAACCTCCACCACTCCCTCCAGCCGCCTAGCCCCCCTCGGCTACGTCCCCGACTTCCCAGACCCCGGCCGCCTGTCTTCCTCCTCCGCCTCGCCTCCTCGAACGCTGCCTCCGGCCACGACGAGCAGCAGCGGCACCAACTCCAGCCGCTCCGGCCGCCTCCGGCCTCTGCGCCGCCTCCGCCCAGCTCGCCGGCGCCACCCAGCCCTCCGGTCGGCTTCCCCCACCGCATCGACGCCTCAGCCGCCGTAGCCGGCCGATTTCCCCCCTGAACCCTAACCCTAGCCCTAATTTGGACTTCGTGTCGACACGACACGGACACGCCTCGAACCTGAATTTTCAGGTCCCCTTCAGGTACGCGTAACTTTTGCCTCGTAGCTCTGTTTCCAATTCCGCAAATTGCGTTATGAAGCCTGTATGACCCTCTCGATGTCCGGACAAACTGTTCGGGACATCGCGTCCTGTGGTGATCGCACACCGCGATCCAAAAACAGGAAAAACCAGACCCTATTTCACTCCGGAACTGAGTACGCCCCGCCAAACGGGACGACTTGGTCGCGTGCGATCTTCACAGATACGTACGCACCGTCGATACGGACGTGTGAGTTTTTGTGGAAGCTGATTCGGGTGTGCGTGCACACCGGAATCAACGCGTATCCGCGGACACCGCCCCGTATCCGCCTTTTCGGCAATTTACCCTAACTTCGTGCATACTTGTCAGATCGAAACGAAACTTGCGCCATCGGACTCGTAGCGATACGCTGGTCCTGTGGGTCAAGTTTGGTTCGATTCTGAGAACGTTGACGAAATCGCGTGTCGTGGGCCCCACAGGCCCCGCTCGACAGACGATTTTGTGTTCGGCTCATCGAAATCCAAATCTGGAAGTTCCGTTGGGTTCGTATCAGCGTTCCTGACCTATTGACACTAAGTTTGGTGAGTTTGGAGACCTTTGACCCGGACGCGTTTTTCGGTGCAAAGCGGGCCCACCGGCGGACCCCGTTTTGACCCGAAACTGTCGTTTTTGCCCTTGTATCCAAATTGGACCCAAGGATAGGCGTTTATAGCTATTTGACATCTTCTGAGCATGATGGTAATGTTTATTTCAGCTTTTGGACTCATCTCTGGACTTTTCCCAAGAACTAAATTAACCAGATCCAAACAAACAGGCAAGTACCTGCACCTCAAGTTAATCTTCATATATTGTGATAATTAATTCCCTGTCTTACATGTACCCTTGATGATTACACATTGTGTTAGAAATGTTGAACTTCATGTCTTGAATATTGGTAGTTCTTGTCTTGTTTTTCATGTCGGGTGGGAGAATACTAGGAGGCATGTAGTTTACCCTTTCCCCTGTCGTGACTGCTAGCTTTTGGTACGCGACTGTACCATCAGCCTGATACTCGATTATTCCTGACTGCTAGCCGCCTATGGCGTGCCTGATTAGCCTTATAAACCCCTACATGCCAACTATGTATTCTAAAAACAAACACAAGTACACACATATAGTTTCTGATTATTTCTTGCTGGCTATTGTAGTTTATTTCCTGTTTCATTTATTTCTGTTACTCATATTCCTGTTTGCAGTTAACTCTGAGATAATAATGTTCTGTTAATGCTATTTCTCAACATGATAGCCAATATTTAATTGTCATAAAATATTTAGTTTAACCTTGTTGTGCACTGTGTACTTTGCTCCTTTCCTGACTGGATCTGTTGATTTAGGCGATGATGAGGACCTTGCTCCTACTTATTATGGTCCCTATGAAGGGACTGATGATACCTATGAGGAGCCAGAACCCACCTAGGAGACCCCTGCTGCTGAGTAGCTAGTAGTAGCTATCTTTCATTTCTATTTCTTATCTTATTTATCGGGTTTGTCCCCGATTTCAGTATTGAATTTTTGTACTTAAACATTTGAATCTGTTGTCACATTTATTTTCAGTTGCAATCTTAAGTTTCATTTCTCATTATTATCTTGCCTATATTATTGTGAATGAGCTAGTTAGTAATTATGGATTGACCTAGACAGCGTACTACCGCCGACTCTGCGGCGTAGGCTGGACGTACCCACGCACTCGTGCCCGAACTTCCGGGTGCGGGTCGTGACACGTTTTTGTGGTGGCCCATGCAGGTCCTATCCTAAAATAGGGTAATACCCCAGGACAGGGTATGGAATAAAATTGAGGATTCTAGGAAAAGCTCATTCACAGTATAGCGTCCTTATTTCAATTCTTGATATCATTGCTGCTCAATTTTTCCTATCGCCTTTGATTTCCAAGTATTCTATTCTGATCTTCCTATCCCTTAATCTTTCAGAATGGTCAAGACCAGGAACACAGTAGGAGGCACATCAGAACCAGCTGAGCAGAATGTGCCCGAGACTCTTGCTCTTCCGCCGCCTCCATCTGTTCTGGCAGTTACCCTAGATGGGGCACAGCTGCTAGGAGTATTCCAGGGATTGGTGGAATCCCAGAAAGAACAGACGGCACTTCTGCGGACCAGCCTCTCAGAAGCTATTAAGTCCCAGGAGTCGCCACTCAAGAGGCCAGGGAGTGCCAAAGACTTCAAGAATCTAAGACCCCTGGAATTCTACGGAACTGAGGGCATTCTCTATGCCGATGAATGGATAGAGAATGTCGAGAGACTCCTGAAGACTGCCCGGGTCCCTGATGACCTCAAAGTGGAGTCCGCAAGCCTGCAACTGTTCGACATTGCTCGAACCTGGTTCAGAGATGAACCCCAACTATCTGCTCCTGACATCACCTGGGAGGACTTCAAGAGGCTATTCAAGGAGAAATTCTACCCCGAAGTGGCTCGGGAAGCTCTCGAAAGCCAATTCGAGAGACTGGAACAAGGTACCCTGACTGTTAATGAATATACTGCTGAATTTAGCAGGTTAAGCCACTTTGCGGAGTACATGGTTCGTACCCCGGAGGACAGAGCCCGTAGATTCAAGAAGGGGCTGTCTCCGGATATTCGCCTTGCTGTCACCACCAGCCGAGCTCGTACCTATGAAGAAATCCTGAGCGTGGCACAAGGCGTAGAGAGAGATATGGGGCACAAACTGAAGCGAGAAAGAGATACCGGAAATGCAGGACCCAACAAATGCCCTTTTCAACAACAGCACCAGCAACAACAACAGAGGGCCCCGCAGCAAACTCAGCGTCCTCTCCCTCGAGCTCCAGCACCCCAACCCCAGGCTCAAAGACAGAACCAACAAGCTGCCCCTTGTGGCTATTGCCAAAAACCAGGTCATACTTGGCAAGTCTGCAGGAAGAGGCTAGGTGCCTGCCTCTACTGCGGCTCAGCAGCGCATCAAATGAGGGACTGTCCAGCTGCTCAAGAACGCCCAGCTGCACCAAAGGCTCCAGCCCAGACCAGGGCCCCAGCAGTACAACAAAGGGGACCCCCACTTCCGACACAACAACAACGCTTTGCTCAGCACCAGCAGCAACAGAGGGGTGCACCGCAGCAAGGCCGTGCTTATGCAATGACTCTGGAAGAAGCTGAGGCCACAGCAGACGTGATCACAGGTTCTGTGCTTATAAATTCAATACCAGCTATTACTTTATTTGACTCTGGAGCTTCTCATTCATTCATGTCAGTAGATTTCCTTATGAAGCATAGCTTAACCACTAAACCCCTTAGGAATTGTTATAAGATCATTACCGGTGGAGGAATCATCCCGGTTAGTGATGCCTGTAACAATTGTCCTATTACATTATGTGGAAGAGAACTGTATGCTAGACTACTTGTAATGCCAGTGCCCAGTTTTAACATTATACTGGGTATGGATTGGTTAAGTCAACATCATGCCACAATAGACTGCCACAGAGGTAGTGTAATCTTCAGGCCACCTGACAAGGCAGAATTTGAATTTGCTAGAGGTTCTAGAGAAATGGGTAATAACATAATTTGTGGAGCCCTAGTAACAGAAGAATTGCCACCTATCATCTCTGAATATCTTGATGTCTTCCCTGAAGACCTCCCAGGCCTACCCCCAGACCGAGAAGTTGAATTCTCTATTGACCTAGTGCCAGGAGCAGCACCAGTATCTCAAAATCCCTACAGAATCAACAAGAAGGAGATAATAGAACTAAATGAGCAAATCAAAGAACTAGAAGACAAATGCTTCATTAGGTCTAGTGTCTCACCCTGGGGAGCTCCAGTATTATTTGTGCCCAAGAAGGACGGAACATCCCGAATGTGTATTGACTATAGGGCCTTGAATGCCTTAACAATTAAGAATAAGTATCCCCTGCCCAGGATAGATGACTTATTTGATCAGCTGAGTGGAGCTCGGGCCTTTTCCAAGATTGATTTAAGGTCTGGTTACCACCAAGTAAGGGTGAGAAAGGAAGACATCCCTAAAACTGCTTTCAATACCCGGAACGGACACTACGAATTCTTAGTAATGCCGTTCGGGTTGACGAATGCTCCAGCAGTTTTTATGAACCTAATGAACAGAGTTTTCCAGCCATATCTAGACAAGTTTGTAGTGGTCTTTATTGATGATATTTTGATCTACTCCAAGACCCCCGAAGAACATGAAGAACATTTGAGGTTAGCATTGGAAACTTTAAGGAAGGAACAACTTTATGGAAAATTATCTAAATGTGCCTTCTTCCTAGACAAAGTAGAATTCTTGGGACATATTGTGACTGGAGATGGAATAGCAGTAGATCCTAAGAAGATAGCGGCAGTAGAATCCTGGCCCACTCTAGACTCTGTAGCTGAGATTAGAAGCTTCCTGGGACTAGCTGGCTACTATCGGAAGTTCGTGAAGGACTTTGCTAGAATTGCGGAGCCCATGACAAAATTAACAAGAAAGGATGAAGAGTTTACCTGGACTGATGAATGTCAGCAGGCCTTTGAGGAATTGAAGAAAAGGCTGACTACTGCCCCTATTCTGACCTTACCTTCCGGAACCAGAGGTTTCGCTATTTATAGTGATGCTTCTGGAAAAGGTCTAGGTTGTGTACTGGAGCAGAACAAGAAGGTAATAGCCTATGCCTCTAGACAGCTTCGACCCCATGAAAAGAATTATCCAACTCATGATCTAGAATTGGCAGCTGTCATTTTTGCTCTTAAACTATGGAAGCATTATCTTTATGGAGAAAGGGTGGAAATATTTACAGACCATAAAAGTTTAAAATATATCTTCACCCAGAAAGAGCTAAACATGAGGCAAAGAAGGTGGCTAGAACTAATGAAAGACTTTGATATTACCCTTCAATATCATCCTGGGAAGGCAAATGTAGTTGCTGATGCTCTAAGCAGGTATCCTATGGCGATGTACTTGACTATGGACAGACACCTGCTGGAGGACTTGGAAAGTTTAGGTATTGAAGTAATTATCCCAGGAAAAAAAGGCCAAATGATGAACTTGCAGATTCAGTCTACTTTAATGGACAAGATCAAGGAGACTCAGTTTCAGGACGAAGGCCTGCGAAGCCTTCGAGGTCAAGTGCAAGCTGGACTAGTAGAAGAATTCAGAATTCATGAAGATGGATCACTGAGGCTTGGCGATAGATTATGTGTACCTCAAGGAGACATAAGAGAAGAAATTATGCAAGAGGCGCACAGATCGCAATACTCTATACATCCAGGAGCCAACAAGATGTACAAGGACCTGAGAACGCATGTTTGGTGGCATGGCATGAAAAGAGAAGTAGCCAGGTTCGTATCTCGTTGTTTAGTGTGCCAGCAAGTCAAGGCAGAAAGACAAAGACCTGGAGGATTGCTTCAACCCCTACCCATTCCGGAGTGGAAGTGGGAACACATTACAATGGATTTTGTTTCCGGACTTCCAAGGACACCTAGTGGAAAGGATGCAATCTGGGTGATAGTGGATAGACTGACCAAGTCGGCACATTTTCTACCTTTCAAAGTGGGGCTATCTACAGAGAAGCTGGCAGATTTATATATCAGACATATTGTTAGGCTGCATGGAGTTCCAGTAAGTATTGTCTCCGACCGAGATTCAAGGTTCACCTCTCACTTCTGGAAGAGCTTACAAGCCAGCTTGGGGACGCAACTCAAATTCAGCACAGCTTATCATCCCTAAACCGACGGACAATCGGAACGTACAATCCAGACACTTGAAGATATGCTCCGTACATGTGTTCTGGATTTTGGAGGATCCTGGGAAGACTATCTACATCTGGTGGAGTTCTCTTATAATAACAGTTACCAAGCCAGCATCGAGATGACTCCATTTGAAGCTCTGTATGGACGAAGATGTCGTACCCCGCTATCATGGGACGACGTTGGAGAAAGAGCCCTGCTGGGACCAGAGATGGTGATCGATTCCGCTGAGAAGGTAAAGCAAATAAGGGACAGACTTCGAGTGGCTCAAGACAGGCAACGACATTGGGCAAATAGCCACCGAAGGCCCTTGGAATTTGAGGTAATTAAATTTATGAAATTCAAGTCAATTTAAACATTTTTATTATGGAACTAAGACTTGATTATGACTCTATTTTAAGGTTGGAGAGCTGGTATTCTTAAAGATTTCCCCGACACGTGGCACCATTAGGTTCGGAAGGAGTGGAAAACTCAGCCCAAGATTCATCGGGCCTTTTGGCATACAGGAGAAAATCGGAGAAGTGGCATACCGACTGGCATTGCCACCCTCTCTGGATGGAGTACATAACGTCTTCCACGTGTCGCAGCTGAGGAAGTACGTGTCAGACCCCAGCCACATTTTGGATCACTCAGAGCTCGAAGTAGGCCCAAGTCTGACTTACCAAGAGCAACCCGTGGAGATTCTGGATCGCTCGAAGAAAGTCCTACGGAACCAGGTTATCTCCCTGGTTCGCGTAGCTTGGAAGCACCATTCTCCCGGCGAATCCACCTGGGAGCGAGAAGACGAGATTAGAGAGCGATACCCCTATCTTTTTGAAACCTGAGGTGTATTTTATTCTCGGTCTTTCTTTTCGTGCCTTGTTATTCTTAAATTTCGAGGACGAAATTTTTGTAAGTTGGGTAGGTTGTAAACCCCCTGAATTTTCAAATTATTAAATCTTGGATTTTTTCCAATTTTCTGGAATTTTCTGGGAATTTTCTGTAATTAAAATCAAGATTTTCAATTAATAAATGATTTTTTTATTAGCAATAAATAATATTAAAATATCATGAAAATAACATTTTTGGGTGTAAAATAAAAAATTGGACTTAGGGTAATTTTCCTGGATTTTTCTGGGCCTCAGACCTATTTTTAAATGCCTAAAAACTATTTTTATTAATTAATTAATTATTTAATTAATTATTTATTTATTTATTATTTATTTTGTTTTCTTTTTCCTTGGGCCGGCCCGGCCCAATGGACCGGCCCAGCAGCCCAACCCAGCCCGCTTCTTTTCGGGTCGGGTCGGGTCTGCCCGGACCCGACCCGCGTGCCGCCCGACCCGGGCGACCGGTTCCCCCTCTCTCCCTCGCCTCCGCGTCGCGCGCCGCCTCCGCCGCGCCCTCCCCGCACCGGCCGGCCACCTCACCCCCTCGGCCCGCCTTCCGCGGCCACCTCACCCCCACGGCCCGCCTTCCGCGGCCGACACCGCCCTATATAAACCCTTCCCTCTCTTCCTCCTCCGCCTCACACCCTAACTCCGGCCATCCCTCCCGCCGGCGAACCTCCACCACTCCCTCCAGCCGCCTAGCCCCCCTCGGCTCCGTCCCCGACTTTCCAGACCCCGGCCGCCTGTCTTCCTCCTCCGCCTCGCCTCCTCGAACGCTGCCTCCGGCCACGACGAGCAGCAGCGGCACCAACTCCAGCCGCTCCGGCCGCCTCCGGCCTCTGCGCCGCCTCCGCCCAGCTCGCCGGCGCCGCCCAGCCCTCCGGTCGGCTTCCCCCACCGCATCGACGCCTCAGCCGCCGTAGCCGGCCAATTTCCCCCCTGAACCCTAACCCTAGCCCTAATTTGGACTTCGTGTCGACACGACACGGACACGCCTCGAACCTGAATTTTCAGGTCCCCTTCAGGTACGCGTAACTTTTGCCTCGTAGCTCTGTTTCCAATTCCGCAAATTGCGTTGTGAAGCCTGTATGACCCTCTCGATGTACGGATAAACTGTTCGGGACATCGCGTCCTGTGGTAATCGTACACCGCAATCCAAAAACAGGAAAAACCAGACCCTGTTTCACCCCGGAACTGAGTACGCCCCGCCAAACGGGACGACTTGGTCGCGTGCGGTCTTCACAGATACGTACGCACCGTCGATACGGATGTGTGAGTTTTTGTGGAAGCTGATTCGGGTGTGCGTGCACACCGGAATCAACGCGTATCCGCGGACACCGTCCCGTATTCGCCTTTTCGGCAATTCACCCTAACTTCGTGCACACTCGTCAGATCGAAACGAAACTTGCGCCATCGGACTCGTAGCGATACGCTGGTCCTGTGGGTCAAGTTTGGTTAGATTCTGAGAACGTTGACGAAATCGCGTGTCGTGGGCCCCACAAGCCCCGCTCGACGGACGATTTTGTGTTCGGCTCATCGGAATCCAAATCTGGAAGTTTCGTTAGGTTCGTATCAGCGTTCCTGACCTGTTGACACTAAGTTTGGTGAGTTTGGAGGCCTTTGACCCGGACGTATTTTTCGGTGCAAAGCGGGCCCACCGGCGGACCCCGTTTTGACCCGAAACTGCCGTTTTTGCCCTTGTCTCCAAATTGGACCCAAGGACAGGCGTTTCTAGCTATTTGACATCTTCTGAGCATGATGGTAATGTTTATTTCATCTTTTGGACTCATTTCTGGACTTTTCCCAAGAACTAAATTAACCAGATCCAAACAAACAGGCAAGTACCTGCACCTTAAGTTAATCTTCATATATTGTGATAATTAATTCCCTGTCTTACATGTACCCTTGATGATTACACATTGTGTTAGAAATGTTGAACTTCATGTCTTGAATATTGGTAGTTCTTGTCTTGTTTTTCATGTCGGGTGGGAGAATACTAGGAGGCATGTAGTTTACCCTTTCCCCTGTCGTGACTGCTAGCTTTTGGTACGCGACTGTACCATCAGCCTGATACTCGATTATTCCTGACTGCTAGCCGCCTATGGCGTGCCTGATTAGCCTTATAAACCCCTACATGCCAACTATGTATTCTAAAAACAAACACAAGTACACACATATAGTTTCTGGTTATTTCTTGCTGGCTATTGTAGTTTCATTTCCTGTTTCATTTATTTCTGTTACTCATATTCCTGTTTGCAGTTAACTCTGAGATAATAATGTTCTGTTAATGCTGTTTCTCAACATGATAGCCAATATTTAATTGTCATAAAATATTTAGTTTAACCTTGTTGTGCACTGTGTACTTTGCTCCTTTCCTGACTGGATCTGTTGATTTAGGCGATGATGAGGACCTTGCTCCTACTTATTATGGTCCCTATGAAGGGACTGATGATACCTATGAGGAGCCAGAACCCACCCAGGAGACCCCTGCTGCTGAGTAGCTAGTAGTAGCTATCTTTCATTTCTATTTCTTATCTTATTTATCGGGTTTGTCCCCGATTTCAGTATTGAATTTCTGTACTTAAACATTTGAATCTGTTGTCACATTTATTTTTAGTTGCAATCTTAAGTTTCATTTCTCATTATTATCTTGCCTATATTGTTGTGAATGAGCTAGTTAGTAATTATGGATTGACCTAGACAGCGTACTACCGCCGACTCTGCGGCGTAGGCTGGACGTACCCACGCACTCGTGCCCGAACTTCCGGGTGCGGGTCGTGACACATTTTTGTGGTGGCCCATGCAGGTCCTATCCTAAAATAGGGTAATACCCTAGGACAGGGTATGGAATAAAATTGAGGATTCTAGGAAAAGCTCATTCACAGTATAGCGTCCTTATTTCAATTCTTGATATCATTGCTGCTCAATTTTTTCTATCGCCTTTGATTTCCAAGTATTCTATTCTGATCTTCCTATCCCTTAATCTTTCAGAATGGTCAAGACCATGAACACAGTAGGAGGCACATCAGAACCAGCTGAGCAGAATGTGCCCGAGACTCTTGCTCTTCCGCCGCCTCCATCTGTTCCGGCAGTTACCCTAGATGGGGCACAGCTGCTAGGAGTATTCCAGGGATTGGTGGAATCCCAGAAAGAACAGACGACACTTCTATGGACCAGCCTCTCAAAAGCTATTAAGTCCCAGGAGTCGCCACTCAAGAGGCCAGGGAGTGCCAAAGACTTCAAGAATCTAAGACCCCTGGAATTCTACGGAACTGAGGGCATTCTCTATGCCGATGAATGGATAGAGAATGTCGAGAGACTCCTGAAGACTGCCCGGGTCCCTGATGACCTCAAAGTGGAGTCCGTAAGCCTGCAACTGTTCGACATTGCTCGAACCTGGTTCAGAGATGAACCCCAACTATCTGCTCCTGACATCACCTGGGAGGACTTCAAGAGGCTATTCAAGGAGAAATTCTACCCCGAAGTGGCTCGGGAAGCTCTCGAAAGCCAATTCGAGAGACTGGAACAAGGTACCCTGACTGTTGATGAATATACTGCTGAATTTAGCAGGTTAAGCCACTTTGCGGAGTACATGGTTCGTACCCCGGAGGACAGAGCCCGTAGATTCAAGAAGGGGCTGTCTCCGGATATTCGCCTTGCTGTCACCACCAGCCGAGCTCGTACCTATGAAGAAATCCTGAGCGTGGCACAAGGCGTAGAGAGAGATATGGGGCACAAACTGAAGCGAGAAAGAGATACCGGAAATGCAGGACCCAACAAATGCCCTTTTCAACAACAGCACCAGCAACAACAACAGAGGGCCCCGCAGCAAACTCAGCGTCCTCTCCCTCGAGCTCCAGCACCCCAACCCCAGGCTCAAAGACAGAACCAACAAGCTGCCCCTTGTGGCTATTGCCAAAAACCAGGTCATACTTGGCAAGTCTGCAGGAAGAGGCTAGGTGCCTACCTCTACTGCGGCTCAGCAGCGCATCAAATGAGGGACTGTCCAGCTGCTCAAGAACGCCCAGCTGCACCAAAGGCTCCAGCCCAGACCAGGGCCCCAGCAGTACAACAAAGGGGACCCCCACTTCCGACACAACAACAACGCTTTGCTCAGCACCAGCAGCAACAGAGGGGTGCACCGCAGCAAGGCCGTGCTTATGCAATGACTCTGGAAGAAGCTGAGGCCACAGCAGACGTGATCACAGGTTCTGTGCTTATAAATTCAATACCAGCTATTACTTTATTTGACTCTGGAGCTTCTCATTCATTCATGTCAGTAGATTTCCTTATGAAGCATAGCTTAACCACTAAACCCCTTAGGAATTGTTATAAGATCATTACCGGTGGAGGAATCATCCCGGTTAGTGATGCCTGTAACAATTGTCCTATTACATTATATGGAAGAGAACTGTATGCTAGACTACTTGTAATGCCAGTGCCCAGTTTTGACATTATACTGGGTATGGATTGGTTAAGTCAACATCATGCCACAATAGACTGCCACAGAGGTAGTGTAATCTTCAGGCCACCTGACAAGCCAGAATTTGAATTTGCTAGAGGTTCTAGAGAAATGGATAATAACATAATTTGTGGAGCCCTAGTAACAGAAGAATTGCCACCTATCATCTCTGAATACCTTGATGTCTTCCCTGAAGATCTCCCAGGCCTACCCCCAGACCGAGAAGTTGAATTCTCTATTGACCTAGTGCCAGGAGCAGCACCAGTATCTCAAAATCCCTACAGAATCAACAAGAAGGAGATAATAGAACTAAATGAGCAAATCAAAGAACTAGAAGACAAATGTTTCATTAGGTCTAGTGTCTCACCCTGGGGAGCTCCAGTATTATTTGTGCCCAAGAAGGACGGAACATCCCGAATGTGTATTGACTATAGGGCCTTGAATGCCTTAACAATTAAGAATAAGTATCCCCTGCCCAGGATAGATGACTTATTTGATCAGCTGAGTGGAGCTCGGGTATTTTCCAAGATTGATTTAAGGTCTGGTTACCACCAAGTAAGGGTGAGAAAGGAAGACATCCCTAAAACTGCTTTCAATACCCGGAACGGACACTACGAATTCTTAGTAATGCCGTTCGGGTTGACGAATGCTCCAGCAGTTTTTATGAACCTAATGAACAGAGTTTTCCAGCCATATCTAGACAAGTTTGTAGTGGTCTTTATTGATAATATTTTGATCTACTCCAAGACCCCCGAAGAACATGAAGAACATTTGAGGTTAGCATTGGAAACTTTAAGGAAGGAACAACTTTATGGAAAATTATCTAAATGTACCTTCTTCCTAGACAAAGTAGAATTCTTGGGACATGTTGTGACTGGAGATGGAATAGCAGTAGATCCTAAGAAGATAGCGGCAGTAGAATCCTGGCCCACTCCAGACTCTGTAGCTGAGATTAGAAGCTTCCTGGGACTAGCTGGCTACTATCGGAAGTTCGTGAAGGACTTTGCTAGAATTGCGGAGCCCATGACAAAATTAACAAGAAAGGATGAAGAGTTCACCTGGACTGATGAATGTCAGCAGGCCTTTGAGGAATTGAAGAAAAGGCTGACTACTACCCCTATTCTGACCTTACCTTCCGGAACCGGAGGTTTCGCTATTTATAGTGATGCTTCTGGAAAAGATCTAGGTTGTGTACTGGAGCAGAACAAGAAGGTAATAGCCTATGCCTCTAGACAGCTTCGACCCCATGAAAAGAATTATCCAACTCATGATCTAGAATTGGCAGCTGTCATTTTTGCTCTTAAACTATGGAAGCATTATCTTTATGGAGAAAGGGTAGAAATATTTACAGACCATAAAAGTTTAAAATATATCTTCACCCAGAAAGAGCTAAACATGAGGCAAAGAAGGTGGCTAGAACTAATGAAAGACTTTGATATTACCCTTCAATATCATCCTGGGAAGGCAAATGTAGTTGCTGATGCTCTAAGCAGGTATCCTATGGCGATGTACTTGACTATGGACAGACACCTGCTGGAGGACTTGGAAAGTTTAGGTATTGAAGTAATTATCCCAGGAAAAGAAGGCCAAATGATGAACTTGCAGATTCAGTCTACTTTAATGGACAAGATCAAGGAGACTCAGTTTCAGTACGAAGGCCTGCGAAGCCTTCGAGGTCAAGTGCAAGCTGGACTAGTAGAAGAATTCAGAATTCATGAAGATGGATCACTGAGGCTTGGCGATAGATTATGTGTACCTCAAGGAGACATAAGAGAAGAAATTATGCAAGAGGCGCACAGATCGTAATACTCTATACATCCAGGAGCCAACAAGATGTACAAGGACCTGAGAACGCATGTTTGGTGGCATGGCATGAAAAGAGAAGTAGCCAGGTTCGTATCTCGTTGTTTAGTGTGCCAGCAAGTCAAGGCAGAAAGACAAAGACCTGGAGGATTGCTTCAACCCCTACCCATTCCAGAGTGGAAGTGGGAACACATTACAATAGATTTTGTTTCCGGACTTCCAAGGACACCTAGTGGAAAGGATGCAATCTGGGTGATAGTGGATAGACTGACCAAGTCGGCACATTTTCTACCTTTCAAAGTGGGGCTATCTACAGAGAAGCTGGCAGATTTATATATCAGACATATTGTTAGGCTGCATGGAGTTCCAGTAAGTATTGTCTCCGACCGAGATTCAAGGTTCACCTCTCACTTCTGGAAGAGCTTACAAGCCAGCTTGGGGACGCAACTCAAATTCAGCACAGCTTATCATCCCCAAACCGACGGACAATCGGAACGTACAATCCAGACACTTGAAGATATGCTCCGTACATGTGTTCTGGATTTTGGAGGATCCTGGGAAGACTATCTACATCTGGTGGAGTTCTCTTATAATAACAGTTACCAAGCCAGCATCGAGATGACTCCATTTGAAGCTCTGTATGGACGAAGATGTCGTACCCCGCTATCATGGGACGACGTTGGAGAAAGAGCCCTGCTGGGACCAGAGATGGTGATCGATTCAGCTGAGAAGGTAAAGCAAATAAGGGACAGACTTCGAGTGGCTCAAGACAGGCAACGACATTGGGCAAATAGCCACCGAAGGCCCTTGGAATTTGAGGTAATTAAATTTATGAAATTCAAGTCAATTTAAACATTTTTATTATAGAACTAAGACTTGATTATGACTCTATTTTAAGGTTGGAGAGCTGGTATTCTTAAAGATTTCCCCGACACGTGGCACCATTAGGTTCGGAAGGAGTGGAAAACTCAGCCCAAGATTCATCGGGCCTTTTGGCATACAGGAGAAAATCGGAGAAGTGGCATACCGACTGGCATTGCCACCCTCTCTGGATGGAGTACATAACGTCTTCCACGTGTCGCAGCTGAGGAAGTACGTGTCAGACCCCAGCCACATTTTGGATCACTCAGAGCTCGAAGTAGGCCCAAGTCTGACTTACCAAGAGCAACCCGTGGAGATTCTGGATCGCTCGGAGAAAGTCCTACGGAACCAGGTTATCTCCCTGGTTCGCGTAGCTTGGAAGCACCATTCTCCCGGCGAATCCACCTGGGAGCGAGAAGACGAGATTAGAGAGCGATACCCCCTATCTTTTTGAAACCTGAGGTGTATTTTATTCTCGGTCTTTCTTTTCGTGCCTTGTTATTCTTAAATTTCGAGGACAAAATTTTTGTAAGTTGGGTAGGTTGTAAACCCCCTGAATTTTTAAATTATTAAATCTTGGATTTTTCCCAATTTTCTGGAATTTTCTGGGAATTTTCTGTAATTAAAATCAAGATTTTCAATTAATAAATGATTTTTTTATTAGCAATAAATAATATTAAAATATCATGAAAATAACATTTTTGGGTGTAAAATGAAAAATTGGACTTAGGGTAATTTTCCTGGATTTTTCTGGGCCTCAGACCTATTTTTAAATGCCTAAAAACTATTTTTATTAATTAATTAATTATTTAATTATTTAATTATTTATTTATTATTTATTTTCTTTTCTTTTTCCTTGGGCCGGCCCGGCCCAATGGACCGGCCCAGCAGCCCAACCCAGCCCGCTTCTTTCCGGGTCGGGTCGGGTCTGCCCGGACCCGACCCGCGTGCCGCCCGACCCGGGCGACCGGTTCCCCCTCTCTCCCTCGCCTCCGCGTCGCGCGCCGCCTCCGCCGCGCCCTCCCCGCACCGGCCGGCCACCTCACCCCCTCGGCCCGCCTTCCGCGGCCACCTCACCCCCACGGCCCGCCTTCTGCGGCCGACACCCGCCCTATATAAACCCTCCCCTCTCTTCCTCCTCCGCCTCACACCCTAACTCCGGCCATCCCTCCCGCCGGCGAACCTCCACCACTCCCTCCAGCCGCCTAGCCCCCCTCGGCTCCGTCCCCGACTTCCCAGACCCCGGCCGCCTGTCTTCCTCCTCCGCCTCGCCTCCTCGAACGCTTCCTCCGGCCACGACGAGCAGCAGCGGCACCAACTCCAGCCGCTCCGGCCGCCTCCGGCCTCTGCGCTGCCTCCGCCCAGCTCGCCGGCGCCGCCCAGCCCTCCGGTCGGCTTCCCCCACCGCATCGACGCCTCAGCCGCCGTAGCCGGCCGATTTCCCCCCTGAACCCTAACCCTAGCCCTAATTTGGACTTCGTGTCGACACGACACGGACACGCCTCGAACCTGAATTTTCAGGTCCCCTTCAGGTACGCGTAACTTTTGCCTCGTAGCTCTGTTTCCAATTCCGCAAATTGCGTTGTGAAGCCTGTATGACCCTCTCGATGTCCGGACAAACTGTTTGGGACATCGCGTCCTGTGGTGATCGCACACCGCGATCCAAAAACAGGAAAAACCAGACCCTGTTTCACCCCGGAACTGAGTACGCCCCGCCAAACGGGACGACTTGGTCGCGTGCGGTCTTCACAGATACGTACGCATCGTCGATACGGACGTGTGAGTTTTCGTGGAAGCTGATTCGGGTGTGCGTGCACACCGGAATCAACGCGTATCCGCGGACACTGCCCCGTATTCGCCTTTTCGGCAATTCACCCTAACTTCGTGCACACTCGTCAGATCGAAACGAAACTTGCGCCATCGGACTCGTAGCGATACGCTGGTCCTGTGGGTCAAGTTTGGTTCGATTCTGAGAACGTTGACGAAATCGCGTGTCGTGGGCCCCACAGGCCCCGTTCGACGGGCGATTTTGTGTTCGGCTCATCGGAATCCAAATCTGGAAATTCTGTTGGGTTCGTATCAGCGTTCCTGACCTGTTGACACTAAGTTTGGTGAGTTTGGAGACCTTTGACCCGGACGCATTTTTCGGTGCAAAGCGGGCCCACCGGCGGACCCCATTTTGACCCGAAACTGCCATTTTTGCCCTTGTCTCCAAATTGGACCCAAGGACAGGCGTTTATAGCTATTTGACATCTTCTGAGCATGATGGTAATGTTTATTTCAGCTTTTGGACTCATCTCTGGACTTTTCCCAAGAACTAAATTAACCAGATCCAAACAAACAGGCAAGTACCTGCACCTCAAGTTAATCTTCATATATTGTGATAATTAATTCCCTGTCTTACATGTACCCTTGATGATTACACATTGTGTTAGAAATGTTGAACTTCATGTCTTGAATATTGGTAGTTCTTGTCTTGTTTTTCATGTCGGGTGAGAGAATACTAGGAGGCATGTAGTTTACCCTTTCCCCTGTCGTGACTGCTAGCTTTTGGTACGCGACTGTACCATCAGCCTGATACTCGATTATTCCTGACTGCTAGCCGCCTATGGCGTGCCTGATTAGCCTTATAAACCCCTACATGCCAACTATGTATTCTAAAAACAAACACAAGTACACACATATAGTTTCTGGTTATTTCTTGCTGGCTATTGTAGTTTCATTTCCTGTTTCATTTATTTCTGTTACTCATATTCCTGTTTGCAGTTAACTCTGAGATAATAATGTTCTGTTAATGCTGTTTCTTAACATGATAGCCAATATTTAATTATCATAAAATATTTAGTTTAACCTTGTTGTGCACTGTGTACTTTGCTCCTTTCCTGACTGGATCTGTTGATTTAGGCGATGATGAGGACCTTGCTCCTACTTATTATGGTCCCTATGAAGGGACTGATGATACCTATGAGGAGCCAGAACCCACCCAGGAGACCCCTGCTGCTGGGTAGCTAGTAGTAGCTATCTTTCATTTCTATTTCTTATCTTATTTAACGGGTTTGTCCCCGATTTCAGTATTGAATTTCTGTACTTAAACATTTGAATCTGTTGTCATATTTATTTTCAGTTGCAATCTTAAGTTTCATTTCTCATTATTATCTTGCCTATATTGTTGTGAATGAGCTAGTTAGTAATTATGGATTGACCTAGACAGCGTACTACCGCCGACTCTGCGGCGTAGGCTGGACGTACCCACGCACTCGTGCCCGAACTTCCGGGTGCGGGTCGTGACACTTGCTCTGCAACTTCTCTAATTGTAGCTTCAGCTCATCTAACTCCTTCTTCGCCAATCGATATACATTAGAAGATACAGCTGCTGCTCCGGGTATTAGCTCAATAGTGAACTCTACGTCTCTATCTGGTGGTAAGCCTGGTAATTCTTCGGGGAAAACATCCTCGAATTCTGCAACTATTGGCGGGGGTGCAATCTCCATAGCCATACAAGTTCCCACTATCTGTCCTACTCCTTGTTCGACGGTCCCTCGCATGTACTCGAATTCCGGTTGATTTGGTGGTCTAAAAGTGACGCTACCCTTCCGGCAGTTCAGTACAGCATTATACTGGCTTAACCAGTCCATGCCTAACACAATATCAAAGTATGACATGGATAATACGAAGAATCGTGCTCTCATCTCTCTACCATATATAATTACTGAGCATGTTCTGATAGTGCTGGTAACCGGCACGATACCTCCTCCGGTAAGAATCTTCTAACTCTTAGGTAAGGGGGAAGTCGCTACTCTATTCATTGCTACAAATCTACTAGATATAAATGATAATGTAGATCCAGAATCAAACAATGCAGTTGCAGGTAATGATGCAACCAAAATGGTACCTGTGATAGCTTCCCCTTCTGTCTCCTCCTCTGTAGCTGCTAGTGCAAAGGCCTGTCCGTGCCTCTGCCCTTCTGCCTGCTATCGAGCTCGGTCAAACTGTGTCTCCTGTAGGGCCAAGGGTTGTCCCCTCTGAAATCCTCCGGGTGCTGGTGGACGCTGTCCTCCTGGGGGTGGTAGTATCCTTGGAACTGGTGCTGTTGGCCTCTGTCCGGCCGGCGGTGCTGTCTCTCTGCGTTGTGGGCAGTCTCGAACTTGGTGCTGGTCTGACCCACAAATTAGACATGTCCTCAGTCTCTTTCTGCAGTCCTTCTCGTAATGTCCTCTCTTACCACAGTGGTAGCAAGTCGGAAGCTCCTTTTGCTAGTATGGCATTGCCCTCTGCTGTGTCTATGCTCCGGGATGTCGGATCGGTCCTCCTGCTCTGGGCAGTACTCTGGCTGGTATAGTCGTACTGGAACGTCTGGCTCCTTTGACGATGGCCTCCTGGATTCTCGCCTCTGCAAGAACCTCTTCATAAGAAATCCTCGCCTGTGTAGTGGTATACCTCTGTAGCTCGAAATTGAGGCCGTGATAAAATCTCTGGGCCTTCTCTAGATCATTGGGTATCAGGACGGCACCAAAATCTGCTGAGGCGGCTGAACTCTGCGTCATAGGCGTCAACAGTCATGTTTTCCTGCTCTAGATGTAGGAACTGGGAGTACAGGGCATTTCTGACTGTAGCTGGAAAATACCTTGCATGGAAGTATTCTAGAAAATGTTCCCAAGTCTGTTTCTTGCCTACACTGTGCTCAATGGAATCCCACCAGTGATGGGCGTTGCCTTTTAGTTGGTCCCTCACTGCGGTCATCCAAAGGTTTGGATGCAGTTGTGAAGCCTCTAGTAACATCTCCGTGTTGGCGACCCAATCGAAGATCTGTTCTGCAGTCTCATTTCCTGAGAAAGTATCTGGTTCCATCTGTCGGAACCATCTAACAGTGCCACCTGTCTGGGCTGGTGGAGGTACTGGTACGGTTGTTGGGACAGGTGTCCTCTCTAGTACCGTCATCAGACTCTGTCTCAATGTCTCTGTCTGCTGCCACTGTGCTTGCATCATTGCCTGGAAGAACTGAAGCATCTGTGACTGGCTATCTAGCTGTGGCATCTGGGATGGATAAGGTGGAGGCTGTGGTAGTAGAATCTCTGGCTGTGCAGTAGGTGTCTCCTCCGATGTTGGCCTATCGGTCTGCGGCATCGGCATAGCTCCTGAAGTCTGTCCCTCAAAAGACTACATGGGAATCGTCTGGGAAGTTTGTCCCTCGGGCTGTGGTGTAGGATCGCCCTGTGAACCCTCATGCCAATGAATCAGCGGAGTCTGTAGCGGTGGTTGCCCTTGGGGTACATCCTCTCTTTGGGTGGTGTTATCTGGCACTGCGGCACTGGGTGCTCCTCGTCCACTGCACAAATTCATCTTGCTGCAAGAGATAGGACTTCATTAAAAGAGTACGAATACAACAAACAAGATGCATATTATTTAGAAGCAGTATGAAGGGAGTTCAAAGGCGAATAAAAAGTGGATGAGACCTAGTAACTTTTATCCTATTGCAGGCTCGCTGGGTACGTTACCATACCACAAGGCAAAAAGTCGACCTGTATGGGCCACCACTAAAACCATGTCATGCCCCAGTCCCAAAATACATGGAACTAGACCACGTGGCAATAGCCAGCTGACACGTCTCCGAGGATATCCCAATTTAATGGATCCTAACGAAGAGTGCTACGCTGTCCTAAAATACTAACATGTCCCATAACAATGAATCAACAGGTAACTAATCTCATCCACAATGTAAACTATAAGAATAATAATAAACTGCTGGAAGATAAACGCCATTCTCAAGATATCATAGTACAACCCATAATGTTTGGTGGGAACAAACCCACTACTCTGACGAAAGAAAGTACTGAAAAGAATGATAAAAGATAAAGACTAAGGCATCGGCTGACTAGATAATGATGCTCCCAATCCTAGGCAATAGGCCTACCAAGTGATCACAGAAACTCCGAAGGTAGAACCTCTAACTCCTCTGCAGTAGCGAATCTCGTCTCCTATCTCGGGCCGTATACTGTGGGGTAGTAAGCCTAGTCCAAATCTGGAAAGGTACTAGGTCCTCAGAGGTACGTAACAAGATACATATAAACATGCCATATATAAATACTGAATAAAATAAATACAACTAGGGTGTGCTAACCATCTAAGTGAATGCAATGTGAGGACAACTTTGGTACGTATGGGTAGGCGTAGGCATAATGTCCAACACCTCGAAGAGCGTGGCAGCAGGACAGTATATCGGCCATATCGCTCCGAAGAACGTGGTAGCAGTACAGTATATAGTCTATATCGCTCCGAAGAATGTGGCAGCAGTGTAAAGGGAGTCATTGGATCTGTGGCTCCTCTGGATACTACGAAATCTAATAGGTGTATCCCATATGCCTACTAATATCCTCCCCGCCCAATGTAGATACGCAAGTCGACTACTTGACATGCATACCACGTATCTATATGCCAAGTCTCTACCAATAAAATATAACCTGAACTACGTACTATCCGTGATGTAGGCTACACGTACCGATAGCTAGTCGAGTACGCAAACCCGCATCCCAATATGAATATGTCTCAGTGAACGTGTAAGGTGTGGGGTCTCAGACGATAACAGGGTATCGTCCAATTCGGTGAGTCTGCTAAGTACTAGGCCAAGTATATAATTCATCGACGTATCCATCGAATGCACCCGAACAATCTCGGACACGCACAGTTGTATAAAGTAAAAGCAATAAGAACACAATACAACATATGTATAATCTAATTTTGACAGTAAATATGGCAAGGTATCTTGCCTGGGTCCTGAAGCTGTGAATGCCAGAAGCCGGTTCCTGCAGTGTCTTCTAGCTGATCCAAAGGTCCTAAACACAAATATAATATAACAATCTAATATCAGACGCTAAACATTAAATGTACACGACTACAACGCGACGCTTGAATATTATCGCAAGTTCACGTCTGTTCGAACACAGCGTCACATGTGCGCGTAGCTAAAGTGCACACGTGTTCTGTGCTCGAACATCCTGAGCCTTGAGACAATAATTTCAAGTTACGTTTTGACCACGATCTCTGTTCTGTACGAACACATGTTCCTTGGTTTCTATGTTCATTGTACGCGGGTTATGTATAGGTTTTAAGGTGAAACGCTAGTCTCTGGTGTTATGTCTCACGATCAAGGGTTTGCTAGTAATTACACCAATTCTAGATTTTATTAGTCATTAATCCAATATGTACATAATTAGGGTTGTGTTCGATATCAATATTTCTTGATACGTCGATACGATGGTACAATATTAACATAAAGAAGCGGGGGTTTTATGTGGTTACCTCTACATGGCTTGCTCAGACAGGGTCTGCTCTCGTCGAGGCGTACTCCAGCGAGGTGGCAGCGGCTCCGACGAGATGGCAGCAGCGACGACGGCACTACAGCAGGCACGGTAGCGGCGGCAATGGCAGCAGCGCACAGGGGATTGGTTGGCGCCGGCAGCTCGTCGTGCGATGGGCGGCTGAAGGGGCGGTTGAAGGGGCGGCTGAAGGGGCAGCGGGTCGGTTGTAGGGGCAGTCGGGTCGGATGAAGGGGCAGTCGGCTGAAGGGGGCAGCGGGTCAGATGAAGGGCGGCGCCGGCGCTGTCAGCGGCGGTGGTGGTGGTGATGGTTGGGTGCAAGGGAGGGGGGAGTATTCGACTAGGGTTAGGGTTTGGTGAGGCTTTGTTGGTTTAGGGTTTTATATGGAGGAAGTTATGTATTTATATAGGGGATGGGCTTCGGGGTTGGTCTCGGGGTTTGGGCCGGCCAGGGTTCAAGGATATGGTTCGGTATGGTCCAGTTGAGGTGAAATTAGCCATGAATTAATTAACTAAATTAATAATTAACTGTGCAAGGTGACGTTAATTCACATTGTATAGCTACGGTTGCACTATGGTCAGAGGGTACCTATGATCGTCGCACAGAATTTTAATTATCTCGGTTTGTCCCTAGTCTTAAATTTTAAAAATACAAATAATCCCTAAATTGGTTGAGGGGGTTTACAGTTGAGGCATAAGCATAGGTTGTTTATCGGACAAACCAGCTTTTGACCTATCACTATGATTAACTGATGGGTATTATCTGGGACTACCAAGGAAGCAGCGAGGCCGGCTAAAGTGTCCATCTTAATATTTTGTAATCAAAAGACATGCTCAATAAATAATATCTCGAACGTTGCGATGATGTTGTGTGCAGCTTGGTGGTTGGGGATCAAGTCTTCGTTTGGACTTCATATACTCCCCGAACTTGATTCATGATTAGCTGAGAATCGCCATAGGCTTTTAAGTACTCTACTCTGACTTGTTTGGCGAGCTGGAGTCCGATGATTATGGTATTGTACTCTGCCATATTATTGGAGCATGGTTCTGTGAGAGAGTATGGGCGATTGATGACGAGGCCGTATGGGGAGATCAACACTATCCCGACCCCAACGATGATGTTACCTTTGGGCCCTGCTCTTGAAGCACCATCAAAGAACATTCGTTAAACTGCTTCATGTTAGGTGACACTGGCATCTGCCACTTTGTTTGGAATCTCTTCATAGAGCTTTAAGATTTTTAACCCTGGATGGGCTGCCAGAAAGTCGGCCAATGCCTAACCCTTGACGGCCTTCTATGGGACGAATACCATATCATATGGAGATAATAGTATTGCCTATGTAGCCAAGTAGGAACTGAGTGCCCCAAGTTTGGTCATGAGGACCCTGAGGGGGTTGACTCACGAGATTACATGAATGGTCTATCCAGTCATGTAGTATCGATTTTTCTGGATGGCGAATATCATCGTAAGGCATTCTTTCTTGATAGCGGATATCTTTGTTCTAGGTCGGCCATCATCTGGTTGAGATAGTATATGGCCTGTTCGTGACCTGAATCACTATTCTGGGCTAACAGGGCATCGAGAGAGTGATCCATCACGCACACATAGAGCAAAAATAGCTTTTCCATGATCGGGGTTACCAGCACAGGAGGGTTTGATAGGTATTCTTTGATGTTATCGAATGCTCATTGGCACTCTTCATTCCAAACAAAGGAGACATCTTTCTTCATGAGTTGTGTGAACGGTCAGCAACGTCCAGAGAGGTTTAATATAAACCTCTTGATATATGCTAACCTCCCTTGGAGGCCGCGGAGTTCCCGGAGGTTCCTTGGCGGATTCATCTCCAGGATGGCCTTGGTCTTATCGGGGTCTATATAAATACCCCAGAAAGTGATGACGAAACCCAGGAATTTGCAGCTGGAGACTCCCAGGAAGGACTTGGTAGGGTTCATCTTGAGGCGGTGTATGCGCATTAAGTCGAATACAGCTCTCAGATCTTGGAGGCGTCTTTGGAGCGACTCTTGACAATAATGTTGTCGACGTAGTATTCTACCGTCTTGGGCAGATGCTCACAAAAATGGTGCTCATAGCTCACTGATATGTAGCACCTGCATTCTTCAGGCTGAAATATATGACCGTATAACAGTATACGCCTATCGAGGTCCAAATTAATATATATTTCTCATCGTTAGGAAACATCTTGATTTGGTTGTAGCCTGAAAAGCCATCCATGTAGGACATGTGCTCGAAGCCATAAGTGTTGTCGATCATTACATAGGTAATTGGAAGAGGGATTCATCTTTGGGATATGCCGTATTTAGATCTCGGAAGTTGATGTAGACTCGGATCTTCCCATTCTTCTTAACGATGGGTACGATGTTTGATACCTAGTCGGGGTATTGTTTCTCGCGGATGAAGACACTAGCTATCAGCTTGTTGACTTCAGCTTTGATAAAATCCATCACGTCTGACCGGAACCGTCGCTACTTTGCTTGAGTGCTTTGGCATCTAGTCAAATATTAAGTTTGTGGACCGCGATTTGGGGTCCTGGCATGTCTTCGTAACTCCAAGCAAAGACATCGATGTATTTCCTGACGAGTTATAATAGGGATTCCTGGTCTTCGTCAGACATACTTTTGCTGATGAAGATAGGCTTTGGGGAGGTCTCGTCACCTAGGTTGACTTGAACGACTTTGTCCTCAGTAGGAGGTTCTCGTTGCTCAAATTGGATCTCCCATTATGAACCCAGGTGTTGGGCCCAAGGTTCCATCTCATAGAGCTCGGATGGATCCTCGTTGTCTTCCTCAAGGTCGGTAGATACCATGTTGGAGGACAATATTTGTCTAAGCATGTCCCCGATGCTGATGTCGGAGTCGCAGGCTAACAATTCTGAAGAGTGCGAGCGCTCCTCGTCTTTTTTATCTGAGCCCTCAGGGGTTTTAGAAGGTGTTATATATCCTAAGCCATGATTAGTCTTATGATAGTAACCCTCGGGCTTGCCCGCAGGGGAGGGAAGTCGTAAAGGCGACCTTCGGTCTTTTCCTTAGTTTAATCCTTCAGTGACCTCCAGATTGTATCCCATCTTTTGGATAAAATTTAGAGCTTACGAGATGTACCAGTAGAGTAGCATTCTGCCAACCTCGGATTCTGGTTCAACTTTCTTTAGGATAAAGGACCAAGGGTATTCCACTCTGCCGAGGATGATGATCTTATCTCCCTTCTTCCTGGGTAGGACTAAGAAATAAGAATCTTGGCTAGAGCGAATTCGGTGCACGGTACAGGTAGTAGTCACTTGTGTGTGCAGATAAAGGCATATACCATGCTCCAGGGATTAGTGTGTATCTATGTGCATACGCTCCGAGTAGTTCAAAGATAGTTATTTATTAAGGATATAAGGTATCTCTTTCGGCGAAATTACATCGTCAAGGGAAGGGACGTTGATATTGGCAGATATATATTCCTTCAGCTCATCCTTTTCCTTGGCTACCCCCAGCATAAATGACGGCTTTGGTGGTTTTCTGCCTAATTTTACCACCAAAGGTCCAGAAGTCGCAGCCGTGGTCGGGTCTTCCTTTGGTGGTTGACTCGACCTGTGAAGGCAAACGACCATTGGTTCTATAGGTGCAGATAGGGTAGAATCTCTTTTTGGTGGTCGATTCGGCCTACAAAGGTGGATGACCATTGGTTCTGGCAATGTTGAAGGTATCGGAGATTCATGCGCCTTCTCGTACGTTTTGACGATCGCATCGGCAGTGCGAGCCTTGAGGTGAATTCCCATAGGCTCCTCGGGTGCTGTTGTGGCCTCAGATTCATCCTCGACTTTATTGCCACCTTCATCTTAGCAGACTTTTTTGTAGAGGATCGAGTCGGAGTAGTAGATCTCGATACCCTTAAACGGATCGACGTCAGCGAACTCTATTTTGACGAAATCGTATTCATCTCAATATTTTAGATACTGGTGGAGGGTGGATATCAAGATATTGTGTTCATGTATCCACGGATGTCCCAACAAGACATTGTAGGACGTATCTATGTCTATGATGTAGCAGTGGCCTCTGTTTTTAAGTAGCTAATTTGGCATTTTAGGCAAATTTTGCCCAAAGGGTAGCTCCTGTCCTTGTTGAAGCCACTGATGGCGGTATTGGTGGACGTCAGACGATACATCGGGATCCCCAGGGTCTGAAGCAAACTTCTCAGGATGATGCTGATCGACGATCCTGGGTCAATCTGTATTCGGTCCACTTTGATATCACCAATATATCCTATATAGTACAGGGGCCAATCATGCCTATTATTCTTAAGCATCATGTCCTGTTGCGAGAAGATGATATTGTGTATCGCATCCATAGTTTTGTTGCAATATGGACAAGCAGTAGGATCTTCGGTTGGCGGCTTGACTTGCTCCAGGTAGACATCGGCATTCTGCAGTGCCTCACCCAGGGCAGCCCGAGAGTCTTTAGGGACCCGTAAATACTCAAATAGTGACAATTTTGCCAGAGTTTGGGCTAGTTATGCTAAGATGTCAAAATTATAGGGCCTCTCCATCCCTTGCGGTGTATCCTTGCGCAACGGCTTATCAAAGCACGTCTATTTTTGTTTGAACTTATCCACTGGTGGGGGCTGTGATATCCCAAAACCAGTGGTGTTAGGCATGACAACCGAGAGCGTATCATCGTGCATCGGTTGGTATATTGTGCCTGACCTTGTCGCACCTACTTCTAGCTCTTCAGCCGAGGAGAAAATTGTGTAACAAGTCTTAGATTTTTTGCCTTTGGATTTGGCAGTGGAGGATGCTGCCAGCTGCATCAAGTCTGATATAAGGTCGGGATGGACCCACATAAACTCTCCACGTGGTGTGGCAAGAGGTATTAGCCCGGCCGTCTGATCTCGAGTTGATGGAAGATTGACAACTTTCATAGTCGCCTTAGGGACCGGGACTACTCCGTCTTGGGCTTTCATCGGTGAAAAGTTACCAAACTGGAGGGACACCATGTTGGCGGCCACCTCCACGTCATCGAAGTCCAGAGAAAGAGCCTTAGTGTCTATCAGATATTGGATTTACCGCTTCAGAGTATAGGACTCCTGTGTTGGGTGATGGATATAGCGGTGGAAGCGACAGTACTTTGGGTTGGCAATCTCAGCCGCCTCATTGTAACATCTAACGTCGGTGAGCCAGATTTTGCCTTCATGTATCAACATGTTGAAGATGGGTTTGACATCAATATCTTCGAAAGAGTAAGTCTCCTTCAGTTTTGGAGGCTCCGTCTACTTTTGCTCGGGCTTCTTGGTCAAGGTAGCGACCATAGCCTATTTCTCCTTTCCGTCGTGGCTGCTATTGCCGCTATTGTTTTTGTTGTTGTTGTTGTTGTTGTTGGGATGTTTACCATTTTCTTCAGCAGTAGGGATATGGATACCCTAGTGTCGTGCATCCTTGAGCTTCTTCTCAGTGTTGAAAGCACTAACAATGAACGTTATCCAGTCTTTCAACTGGCTCTTGCCCATCCTTAGGCTGACTGCCAGGAGCATGTTCTTCCGGCATATCTCCATGAGTGTGGCCTCGGGATTGCCATGAGGTAACCTTAGCGTGGCCTTTCAAAACCGTTCGATATAGTTTCGTGTCTGTTCCTTTTCCCCCTAGGCGATGTCCATCAGCTGTCACTACCATATTTTTTAGGAAAGGATATTTTAGTAATTTCATATTTAATTAAATATTGTGCATGATAAATAATTATTTGTTGTATTATTTAATTATTGTTAGATGTTAGTTATTTAATTTGGACTTGTGTTAATGGACCTAACTAGTTAGTTTGGACCCATGGACCAACATGAATTAATTGATAGATTTTAGCCCATTTAGAAAGCCCATTGTTAAGGAGACGGATTAAATTAATTAAACCATTAGATTAGAAGCTTTATTCCTTAATTATTTCTTTATGAGAGGCCCCAAGGGGTATAATAAACATTAAATAGTAGCTTGAGGGAGGGAAAATAGGGGCGGGCCTATATATAAAGAGGGGGAGAATTCTCTCCTCTTTTCATTCCAAAACTAGATCTAGAATTTCCATCAACCAAATTTCTTTATTCCCACTTTATTTTTCTACCAAAATTTTATTCCAATTCCTTCCCAAATCACCATTGGAGGCTTGAGAAACAAGAATCTAGAAGGAGGAAGCAAGGATCTACAAAGAGGAGCAATGATCTACAAGTTGGAGGCAATTTTATCTCAATTGGAGGTTTCATTGGAAATCTATCTTTCAATAGGTAAAATTCAGTTTTTCCCTTAATTTAGGTTCTAAATATGAGATTTAATCATGGAAAATTTACCTATATATATAGACTACCCATAGGATTTGGTTTTGTGTTCATAGGTGGCCTATTGATAAAGTTATGGTGCTTTTTGTGTCAATTTTAGGAGAATTTCGAGATTGACAATTGTTATGTGTGTCGATTGATCCTATAGATCAATTTGGCATATATTTATGTGTTTGGGGCTAGTTTCGTGTCCATAATTGGGTACGTGTAGGTCGTATCCCAACAATTTGGTGATACAAGTTGATTTGGGATTTTTTCTCTGACACGGAACTTTGTATATGTCATATTTTGATACGGACACGTAGATCTATATTTGACTCTTCTTATTGTTCATAAATAATATATGTGACTTGTTTGTGTCCTTCGAGGTACAATTGGATGTGTGGTAGACTCTTATCACATGCGTATCCTAGATCTAGTGGGATACGATGTGATACTCTCCATATGTTGTGTAATTATATGTAGATCTAATTCTTGTGCTCTTAATTCATGAAGATTGTATTTATGCATATATATATAAATATAGATATTATATATATATTATAATATTTATAATTATGCTTCTTGTATCTTAAATCTATGTATTATGTATGTACTATATGTATATATAGTATGTAGCCATTCTTCTACATGTATAAATATATATGTTATAGTGTATATGTTATGTATAAATATGTATGTATGTTGTTACAATATATATATGTATATTATTATTATTATTATTATATGTGTTTGTTAAGTACATATATTCTATATAGTTGTAACTATACATATATATGATACTATGTTGATTATAGGTGATATTGTGTAGTATATACATATATATATGTATATTTAATTAGATAATTATATTATATATTATTGCTATATATATATATATATATATATATATATATATATATACATAATAGCTATTAATAACTATACATAACAACACACACACATAAATATATTAATATATATATATATATATATATATATATATATATATATATATATACTGTTAGTGACAGCAGGAGCAGCTAATCAGCGACGGCAGCAGCTAATTGGCGACAGCAGCAGCCAAACAGCACAGCAAAAGCAGCAGCTAAATCAGCGACAGTAGCAGCAGCATTGTCGCTGAAGGGCAGCAGCAGCAGGGATCAGCGACAACAGCCAACGATAGTTCAGGAAAACTGTCGCTGAAACAACAACGTATCAGCAAGTATATCAGGGTTTCAGTGACAGTTTTTAGCGACAGTACAGAAAACTGTCACTAAAATAGCAGTATATTTATATATCAGCAGCTTTTAGTGACAGCAAAATAGATTTTTGGTGACAGTTAGGCAGTTTTATATATATAGGAGTGTATATATATATATATATATATATATATATATATATATATATATATATATATATATATATATATATATATATATACATACATACTACTCTAATATAGATGTATCTCCTAAATTGATAATTTTTATTATTGTGTATATATAATATTAGAGTAGTATGTATGTATATATATATATATATATATATATATATATATATATATATATATATATATATATATATATTATGGGTAGTTATTATAACAAGGTATTGGGAATTACCTTGAGGAACTAAGGTAATTAGGGGATACCCAAGGTATTGAGTTTGGGAACCAAGATTTGATTTAATATTGTGATACCAAGTTGGTTCAAATCACGGTACCTATTTAATTTGGTAATTATGATTCTATATTATTTAATAGTTAATTGTTTGATATATATTTTGAGGATTTCTTTGGATTTACGTATCCGGAGATACGGTATCCTAACATTTAAGATGTAATTTTTATGACTTAGACTTTAGTATCTTGACCCAATATTTTGTGTTAGGCTTTTGCAACCTAGAAATAGGTAGTTGACCATAGTTGACCATAGTTGACTTTTGATTTAGAATTGACTTATTGGCCTAGAAGTTGACTAGTTTAACTTATTCTCTTTTCAGAATCTTGTATTGATGTTGTATTCCATATCTAGGTCTTCGAGACACCGTGTCAGACATCTGTGAGACTATTCATTGGACTTCAAGCGAGTACATTCTCTGATAGTTTCTCATTTATGATATCCTCTATGTTCATTGTATCTAGTGTAGATATCCATGTTCTTTTGACACTATGGTTACACGGATTGGTATATCCGGATCTCGTCATGAGATGTTATTCCTTGGTATATGGTGTATATGGTGCAATTATTGTTTCATTGGTTATCTTGTACATGTACAGACACTGATTCTCGGAAAGACTAGCTATCTTCTTGGAAAATCTCGTGCCATAACATACCATGGTTGGATCTATTATACCAGTCGAGGGTGGGGAGTACTTAGTGTAGATATGTGATCAATACCCCTATTGTATCAAGTACTATTACTGAATAGTGTTGATCATACACCGCACATATGATTAGCCAGGCCATATATATTGTATCATGTCCCAAGCCGATCATATGTTAAGCTAGTACTCACACACTTAGTCATTAGTATTCTTGTTCATTGGCATATTGTTCATTACTGTATTTTATTCCAGTATTTCCTTATTGTATGTTTCTCTCGTATCTATTGTGCATCTTGTATATTCACATCTATTTACTGTTATATAGTTTTTATCATTAATTAGAACTGCTATTAGAGATGTACTATGCTCCTTTTTTGACTAGATATATTTTTCCAGATGACACTGAGGAGTGGTACCCTACCTATTATGGACCTCAGGATGTTGTAGGTCTAGAGTCTGAGATCCTGGCTCATGAGGGACTTATCCCAACTGAGACAGTTGACCCGGGTGTCGTAGCTTCTTAGTATTTTTTTACTGGATTTGTCTCCAGCTTATTTTGTTATTTCTTCAGACTCATTGATGTATTATTTAGACTCATGAGTTGTATTGTGACTATTTTATTCTTTATCTGATTCGTGCTCATTTCCATCTTAGTTTTGTGATTGAGTATATTATCATTATTGGTAGTTATTATATTATTAGATAGATTATCCAAACAGCATTCTACGGTCGATTCTATAGCGTAGGCTGTACGTTGTTTCCGACTTGTATTCTTACACCTGGTGCGGGTCGTGACATATTTTTAGTGGTGGCCCATGCAGGTCTAGCTTCACAAGTTATGCGATGTCATGGTAGTGCGATAATTTAGTTGTACTACTACGAGCCTGCGATAGGGTATAGGCTGTAGGCTGGATACTCAATCATATCTAGAAAAATTCTTTTGATTCAACTACTCTCCTTTGATATTGATACTTGATCTCTTAATCTGTCCTTTCCTTGAATATCTTACATCTTGTGCCATATTGATTCTTTCTTTAGCTTTATCTCAGGATGCCGCCTAAGACTAGATCGCAGCAGGGGATAGCAGATTCTGAGAGGTCTGCGACATCCCGAGGGCCTGCACCAGTTACTTCTCCAGTGATTGGAGTGTCAGCTACTTTCGGAGGTCCACCACCTACTTAGAGGACTGTGCTAGCTCTATCTGAGGGGTTTCCACCTCCACCTCCTACGCCAGCAGAGGCGACACAGATGTTTATACTATTTTGTGAGATGTTCGAGGCACAGAAGGCTCAGTCAGAGGCATATCAGAGGCAGACCGATGTTCTACGGTAGGGCATCGAGAGTGCTCATCAGATTGCTCGTGCTGTAGGTGAGAGAGAAGTTCCGGTCCAGCAGCAGGATGTTCCTCAGGTTGCTCAGCTTCGGTCAGGCAACATTCAGGAATTCTAGAAGTTGGAGCCTAGGGTTTTCAAAAGGACGGAAGGCATAGTCTATGCTGATGATTGGCTCGAGGATATTGAGCATCGTATGAGGGTGTCCTGTCTTTCTGAGGATCTGAATGTTGAGGCGGTAGGAATTTAACTGTTCGATGTCGCTCGTACTTGGTTCAGAAATAAGCCAATTCTGGTTGACGCAAGACAGTCTTGGGAGGTATTCAAGGACCTCTTTAAGAAAAAGTTCTTCGCTCGGACAGACAGGCTAGACTTGGGAAGACAGTTTGAGAGTCTCATTCAAGAGAGCATGTCTGTGGAGGAGTACGCTGCGAAGTTCGACAGGTTGAGCCGATTTGCAGAGTATTTAGTGAGGGAGCCGGAGGTTCGAGCTATTTATTTCCGTGAGGGTCTAAACTGGGAAGTAAAGATTCTCATTCTGTCTTTTTAGGAGACATACTCGGAGATACTTGAGGAGGCACGCAAGGTTGAGCGAGAGTTGGGCTTGAAGCCCAAGAGAGACCATGATTCTTTTTTGGGGGCCAACGGTAGTATAGTATCTGCCAAACGTCCTTATTTCTAGTCCAGACCTTTCCAGCAGCCACAGCAGAACCAGACTCCAGCTAAGGCATCTTTTCACCAGGCACCTCAGCAGCAGAGACAGTTACAGCAAGCTCCATGCTACTACTGCAAGAAGCCCGGCCATATCTGGGAAGTTTGCAGGCGGAGGTTGGGAGTTTATTTTTATTATGGTACTGAAGGACATCAATCGAGGGAGTATCCTCGTCGTGCAGTTCAGGGAGCAGCCTCAACTCCGAGGGCACAGACGAGACCACCGGCAGCACAGCCGAGGGGACCGCTTCCGACACAGCAACAGTATTTTATCCAGCATCAGCAGCAGGGAGGTGCACGTCAGGGACGAGCGTTTGTTATGACCGTCGAGGAGGATGAACCCACCAGATATGTCATCGCAGGTTCTATTCTTCTTGATTCCATTCCATTCCAGCTTTAGCTTTGTTTGATAGTGGTGCTTCCTATAGTTTTGTGTTTATTTCTTTTGCCCTGAAGCATGGTTTGGTAGCTGAGTCTTTGCTTAGGACTTACATGATCATGACCGGGGGAGGCATTATCCTGGTTAATGATATTTGCAAGGAACGGAGAGTTACTCTAGGAGGCCGGGAGTTGAGTGCGTGTCTACTTGTAATGCTATTTCCGAACTATAATATTATACTCGGTATGGATTGGTTGAGTAGGCACCGTGCTAGCATAGATTGTAGAAGAGGTAGAGTTTTGTTTGGTCCACCAGGAGAGTCAGAGTTTGAGTTTGCTAGAGGAGCTACAGAGCAGGAAAAAGGCATTATTTTTGGAGCTATGGTGGAAGACAAGGAGTTGTCGCATCTGTTGATAGCAGAGTTCTTGGATGTGTTTCCTGAAGAATTGCCAGGTTTGCTGCCAGATCGAGATGTTAAATTTTCTATAGACTTGGTGCCAGGTGTAGAACCAATTTTGCAACATGTCTATAGAGTACACAACATTGAGCTGGTCGAGCTGAAGAAGCAAGTGGATAAATTACAGGATAAGGGATTTATCAAATCGAGTTCTTCATCGTGGGGAGCCCCGGTATTATTTGTACCGAAGAAGGATGGATCGGTATGCATGTGCATTGATTGCAGGACTTTGAATAATCTCACTATCAAGAATAAGTATCCTTTGCCACGGATTGATAATATGTTTGATCAGTTGAGTGAAGCCAAGGTATTTTCTAAGATAGATTTGAGATCAGGCTACCATCAGATGAAGGTGAAGCTGATGGACATACCGAAGACTGCTTTTAGAACTCGGTATGGTCAGTACGAGTTTATGGTGATGCCGTTTGGTTTGACTAATGCACCGGCAGTATTTATGAAGTTGATGAACAAGGTGTTCCATCAGTACCCTGACAAGTTCATGGTGGTGTTCATCGACGACATACTCATATACTCGAAGATACCGGAGGAGCATGAGGAGCATTTGAGGATTGTGTTGGATGTGCTGAGAAAGGAAAAGTTGTACGAGAAGTTGTCTAAGTGTGAGTTTTTCTTGGACAAGGTAGAGTTCTTGGGGCATGTTGTGACTGGTGATGGTATTCCAGTGGATCCGAAGAAGATTGCAATAGTAGAATCTTAGAAGACCCCGAGTTCGGTAGCAGAGATCAGGAGTTTCTTGGATTTGGCAGGCTACTAGAGGAAGTTTGTGCAAGATTTTTTGAGGATTGTCGAGCAGATGACCAGACTCACAAGAAAGTATGTGGAGTTTGTTTGAACGGAGGATTACAAGGTTGCTTTTGAGGAGTTAAAGAAGAGATTGATGTCTGCTCCTATTTTGACATTGCCATCAGGGTCCGGAGGTTTCACTATTTATAGTGATGCATCGGAGAAATATTTGGGTTATGTTCTTCAGCAGAATGGAAAAATAATTGCCTATGCATCCAGACAATTGTGTCCTCATGAAAAGAACTATCCTATCTATGATTTGGAGTTGGCAGCAGTCATATTCGCTCTGAAGTTATGGAAACATTATTTGTACAGAGAGCGTGTGGAGATCTTCACAGACCATAAAAGCTTAAAGTACGTTTTCACGCAGAAGGAGTTGAACATGAGGCAATGTCGGTGGTTAGAACTGATAAAAGATTTTGATATATCTTTGCAATATCATCCTGGGAAAGCTAATATAGTTGCCGATGCTTTGAGCAGATATCCAGTAGCTATGTTCTTGACATGGGATCGATATTTGTTGGAGGACTTGGAGAGCTTGGGCATCGAGGTGATAGTTCCTGGTTGTGCTATATAGATGTGGGAATTGCAGATACATTCAGATTTGATGGACGGGATTAAGGCAGCATAGTATGAGGATGTATCCCTGAGGAGTATCACAGATCAGGTGAGAACAGGATTGGAAGATGATTTCACTATTACTGATGATGGATCTTTGAGGCATGGAGTTAGATTGTGTGTGCCTAGTGGAGAGTTACGTAAGAAGGTATTGCAGGAAGCGCATCGCTCTCAGTATTCCATGCATCCAGGTGCCAACAAGATATATCAGGATATGCGAGAGAGTATGTGGTGGTATGGTATGAAGAGGGAAGTGGCACAGTTTGTATCCAGATGCTTAGTGTGCCAGCAGGTGAAAGTCGAGAGGCAGAGGCCAGGAGGTTTACTTCAGCTATTACCCATTCCAGAGTGAAAGTGGGAGCATATTACTATGGATTTTGTATCCGGACTTCCACGATCTCCAGGAAAAAAGACTCAATTTGGGTCATCGTTGATAGGTTGACCAAGTCGGTCCACTTTTTGCCTTTCAAGGTGGGTTTGTCTACGGAAAAGCTGGCAGAGATGTATGTGAGGCAGATTGTTAGGATACATAGAGTTCCCGTCAGCATAGTCTCAGATCGGGATAGTAGTTTCACTTTTCATTTCTGGAGGAGTTTGTAGGAGAGTTTGGGCACTCAGCTCAAGTTCAGTACTGCATATCATCCCCAGACATATGGGCAGTCAGAGAGGACTATTCAGACTCTCGAGGATATGTTGCACACTTGTGTACTAGATTTCGGGGGTTCTTGGGAGGACCATCTCCATTTAGTAAAGTTTGCTTACAACAATAGTTACCAGGCCAGTATAGAGATGTCACCTTTTGAAGCTCTGTACGGTCGGAGGTGTCGTACTCCTTTGTCTTGGGACAATTTTGGAGAGAAAGGTTTGCTTGGGCCAGAGATGGTTGTGGATGCAGCAGAGAAGGTTCAGTTGATCAGAGACAGACTTCGAGTGGCGCAGAACAGACAGCGACATTTGGGCCGATAGCCACCGGAGACCTTTGGAGTTGAAGGTATAGTTTAGATTTTGTTTTGTGTTATTCTTGGTTGTTTGTTATAGATTAAGTTCTTAAAGTGGTATTTTTTTCTAGGTGGGTGGTTTGGTGTTTCTGAGGATTTCTCCGACACGAGGCACGATTCGTTTCGGTGGAGGCAGAAAGCTTAGTCCGTGATTCATCGGACCTTTCACTATTCTAGAGAGGGTCGGTGCAGTTGCTTATAGACTTGACTTAGATTTTGTGGGAGTGGGAGCACATTACTATAGATTTTGTGTCCGGACTTCCACGATCTCCAGGAGGAAAAGACGCAATTTGGGTCATCGTTGATAGGTTGACCAAGTCGGTCCACTTTTTGCCTTTCAAGGTGGGTTTGTCTACAGAGAAGCTAGCAGAGATGTATGTGAGGTAGATTGTTAGAATACATGAATTTTCTGTCGGCATATATCGGGATAGTCATTTTACTTCTTATTTTTGGAGGAGTTTGCAGGAGAGTTTGGGCACTCAGCTCAAGTTCAGTACTGCAAATCATCCCCAGACATATGGGCAGTCAGAGAGGACTATTCAGACTCTCGAGGATATGTTGCGCACTTGTGTACTAGATTTTAAGGGTTCTTGGGAGGACCATCTCTATTTGGTAGAATTTGCTTACAATAACAGTTGCCAGGCCAGTATAGAGATATCATCTTTTGAAGCTCTGTACAGTCGGAGGTGTCGTACTCCTTTGTCTTGGGACAATATTGAAGAGAGAGTTTTGCTTGGGCCAGAGATGGTTGTAGATGCAGCAGAGAAGGTTCAGTTAATCAGAGACAAGACTTCGAGTGGCGCAGGACAGACAGTGGCATTGGGTCGATAGCCACCGGAGACCTTTGGAGTTCGAGGTATAGTTTAGATTTTATTTTGTGTTTTTCTTGGTTATTTGTTATAGATTAAGTTCTTAAAGTGGTATTTTTTCTAGGTGGGTGGTTTGGTATTTCTGAGGATTTCTCTTACACGAGGCACGATTTATTTCGGCGGAGGCGGAAAGCTTAGTCCGCGATTCATCTGACCTTTCACTATTCTAGAGAGGGTCGGTGCAGTCAGTTGCTTATAGACTAGACTTGCCACCTGCATTGGAGGGAGTGCACAACGTATTTCATGTGTCACAGTTGAGATAATATATGACAGATCCTAGTCATGTATTGGATCACTCGGAGATAGAGGTGGGCCCTACTCTTAGCTATCCAGAGAAGCTAGTTGAGATTCTGGATCGGAGAGAGAAGGTGCTGAGGAACCAGACTATTCCTTTGGTGCACGTCGCATGGGGGCATCACTCTCTGGGGAAATCAACCTGGGAGAGAGAGGATGAAATGCGAGAGCGTTATCCATATTTGTTTGTGTCTTGAGGTATGTTATTTCCTAGTTATGTTCTGTTCATTGTTATGTTCTTTCATAGTTAGTTATGATTCTTTAGTTATGTTCTGTTATTTTTTGGGGGTAGTTTTCGTCTTTGAATTTTGAGAACAAAATTATTTTAAGGAGGGTAGACTTGTCACTACCATATTTTCTAGGAAATAATATTTTAGTAATTTTATATTTAATTAAATATTATGCATGATAAATAATTATTTATTGTATTATTTGATTATTGTTAGATGTTAGTTATTTAATTTGGACTTGTATTAGTGGACCTAGCTAGTTAGTTTGGACCCATGGACCAACATAAATTAATTGATAATTTTTAGCCCATTTAAAAGCCCATTTTAAGGAGATAGATTAAATTAATTAAACCATTAGACCAGAAGCTTTCTTCCTTAATTATTTCTATATGAGAGACCCCAAAGGGTATAATGGATATTACATAGTATCTTGAGGGAGGGAAAATAGGGGCCGGCCTATATATAAAGAGGGAAAAAATTCTCTCTCTTCTTTTCATTCTAAAACTAGATCAAGAATTTTCCTCAACCAAATTCCTTCATTCCTACTTTATTTTCCTACCAAAATTTATTTTAATTCCTTCCCAAATCACCATTGAAGGCTTGAGAAGCAAGGATCTAGAAGGAGGAAGTAAGGATCTACAAAGAGGAGCAAGGATCTACAAGTTGGAGGCAATTTTATCTCAATTGGAGGTTTCATTGGGAATCCATCTCCCAATAGGTACAATTCAGTTTTTCTCCTTAATTTAGGTTCTAAATATGAGATTTAATCATAGAAAATCAACTCATATGCATAGGCTACCCATAGGATTTGGTTTTGTGTTCATATGAGGCCTATTGAGAAAGTTATGGTACTTTTTGTATCAATTTTGGAGGAATTCCGAGATTGACAATTGTTGTGTGTGTCAATTGATCCTATAGATCAATTTGGCATGTGTTTGTGTGTTTGGGGCTAGTGTGGTATCTACAATTGGGTACGTGTAGGTCGTATCCCAACAATTTGGTGATACATGTTAATTTAGGGGTTTTCCTCTGACACGGGACTTTGTACATGACATATTTTGACACGGACACGTAGATCTATATTTGACTCTTCGTATTGTTCATAAATGATATATGTGACTAGTTTGTGTCCTTCGGGGTACAATTGGATGTGTGGTGGACTCGTGTCGTATGCGTATCCTAGATCTAGTGGGATACGGTGTGATACTCTCCATATGTTGTGTAATTATATGTAGATCTAATTCTTGTGCTCTTAATTCGTGAAGATTATATTTGTGCATATATATAGATATAAATATAGATATTATATATATATATATATTATAGTATATATAATTATGCTTCTTGTATCTTAAATCTATGTATTATGTATGTACTATGTGTATATATAGTATGTAGCCATTCTTCTACATGTATAAATATATATATTATAGTATTTATGTTATGTGTAAATATGTATGTATATTGTTACAATATATATATGTATGTTATTATTATTATATGTGTTTGTTAGGTACATATATTCTATATGGTTGTAACTATACATATATATGATACTATGTTGATTATAGGTGATATTGTGTAGTATATACATATTGTAGCATGTGTGTGTATATATATATATATATATATATATGTATGTATGTATGTATGTATATTTAATGGGTAATTGTATTATATACAGTCGCTATATGATTATATATATACATATATGTATAATTATCAATATATTTATGTGTGTGTGTTGTTGCTATATAGTATTTATGTACATAACACTAGGAAGGGGTGTATGTATAGTTATTAATAGTTATTATTTATATATATATATATATATATATATATATATATATATATATATATATATATATATATATATATATATATATATATATATATATATATATATATATATATATATATATATATACTATTAGTGACAGCAGGAGCAGCTAATCAGCGACGACAGCAGCCAATTGGCGACAACAACAGCTAAACAGCACAGCAGCAGCAACAGCTAAATCAGCGACAGCAGCAGCAGCAGCATTGTCACTGAAGGGCAACAGCAGTAGGGATCAGCGACAACAGCTAGTGACAGTTCAGAAAAACTGTCACTGAAACAGTAGCGTATCAGCAAGTGTATCAGGATTTCAGTGACAGTTTTTAGTGACAGTACAGGAAATTATCACTAAAATAGCAGTATATTTATATATCAGCAGCTTTTAGTGATAGCAAAATAGGTTTTTGGTGACAGTTAAGCAGTTTTATATATATATATATATATATATATATATATATATATATATATATATATATATATATATATATATATATATATATATATATATATATATATATATTAGTATTAATATATATATGGATGTATCTCCTAAATTGATAATTTTTATTATTGTGTATATATAATATTAGAGTAGTATGTATGTATATATATATTACGGGTAGTTATTATAAAAGGTATTGGGAATTACCTTGAGGAACCAAGGTAATTGGGGGATACCCAAGGTATTGAGTTTGGGTACCAAGATTTGATTTAATATTGTGATACCAAGTTGGTTCAAACCACGGTACCTATTTAATGTGGTAATTATGATTCTATATTATTTAATAGTTAATTGTTTGATATATATTTTGAGGATTTTCTTGGATTTACGTATCCGGAGATACGGTATCGTAACATTTAAGATATGGCTTTTATGACTTAGACTTTAGTATCTTGACCCAATATTTTGTGTTAGGCTTTTGTAACCTAGAAATAGGTAGTTGACCATAGTTGACCATAGTTTGACTATAGTTGACCATAGCTCACTATAGTTGACTTTTGACTTAGAATTGACTTATTGGCCTAGAAGTTGACTATTTAACTTATTCTCTTATTGATATTGTATTCCATATCTAGGTCTTCGAGGCACCGTGTCAGACATCTGTGAGACTATTTATTGGACTTCAGGCGAGTACATTCTCTGATAGTTTCTCATTTATGATACCCTCTATGTTCATTGTATCTAGTGTAGATATCCATGTTCTTTTAACACTATGGTTACAAGGATTGCTATATCCGGATCTCGTCATGAGATGTTATTCCATGGTATATGGTGTATATGGTGCAAGTATTATTTTATTGGTTATCTTGTACATGTACAGACACTGATTCTAGGGAAGACTAGCTATCTTCTTGGAGAATCTCGTGCCATAGCATACCGTGGTTGGATCGATTATACCAGTCGAGGGTGGAGAGTACTTAGTGTAGATATGTGATCAATACCCCTATTGTATCAAGTAATATTACTAAATAGTGTTGATCATACACCACACGTATGATAAGCCAGGCCATATATATTGTATCATGCCCCAAGCCGATCACATGTTAAGCTAGTACTCACACACTTAGTCGTTAGTATTCTTGTTCATTGGCATATTGTTCATTACTGTATTTTATTCCAGTATTTTTTTATTATATGTATCTCTCGTATCTATTGTGCATCTTGTATATTCACAAACTATTTACTTTTACATAGTTTTTATCATTAATTAGAACTATTGTTAGAGATGTACTCTGCTCCTTTTCTATCTGGATATATTTTTCCAGATAACACTAAGGAGTGGTACCCTACCTATTATGGACCTCAGGATGTTGTGGGTCTAGAGTCTGAAACCCTGGCTCAGGAGAGACTTATCCCAACTGAGACAGTTGACCCGGGTGCAGTAGCTTCTTAGTATTTTTTTGTACTGGATTTGTCTCCAGCTTACTTTATTATTTCTTCAGACTCATTGATGTATTATTTAGACTCATGAGTTATATTATGACTATTCTATTCTTTATCTGATTCGTGTTTATTTCCATCTTAGTTTTGTGATTAAGTATATTATTATTGTTGGTGGTTATTATATTATTAAATAGATTATCCAGACAGCGTTCTACCGTCGATTCTACGGCGTAGGCTGGCATTGTTTTCGACTTGTACCCTTACACCGGGTGCGGGTCGTGACATCAGCGAAGATATTGTCATATCATTTCCTGCCATATATAATCTGTTAAGGAACAGACGCTTGAGGTCATCGAACGATGAGATACAGTTATCTTCGAGACTGCAAACCCAATCAAAAGCTACCCCCGCCAATGACCCGATGAAGAGCCTGGTAAGGATAGCATCGCTGCGGGATAAGTGTCCCGTGATGATTTTGAAGTAGCTCATGAAGCGACGAGGGGAGGACTTCCAGTTAAATATGTTAATATTGAAAGGCTTGTACTTGGGCGAATACGGTACGTCCCTCCACTCTATGGGGTATTATTGTCGCACCCCGAGATCACGGAGTGAGTCCCGGTTGCTCATGGTGTCCAGGTGAGCCCGAAGTTCTCGGACCTCCTTCCTTGCTTCCTTAGCTTCATCTTCTGCTGAGGACGTTGATGAGACAAGTAGGAGAGGATCATCGCCTGTGGGTGGAGCGGTCGTATTTGAATCCTAATTGGTCCCGAGGTCCAGGTTTGCTTGCCCGAAAGATCTTGTCGGTGGGGAGGCCATATTTTTCTTAATCACCAGCATTGTCTGGATCAAAGCTTGCATTGATGCACTAATTATATGCATCATGACTTCGAGCATCTCGAGGCACTGCCGGTCACCGGGGCTATAACCACTCTAGTAAACCGTAGTAACTAGCACGCACTATGGTAGTCGTGTCCGATGGTCGCTACCCTCGCGGTATGTCGGCTGATGGTGTCACGATGGTCGCTACCCTCACGGTATGATGGCTGATGATGTCCCTGACATGTGTGTGAGTTATGAGATTAGATAGAGTAGCCTACCCATGCCCATATGTCGAAAAGTTGTCCTCATTATGCATACATATAGATTATCTTGTACAGCGTACTTATATATTTTTTACCTATTATGCATGTTTACTGTATTTAAATTGGCATGCTTCTATGTATCTTGTTACATCCCTCTGAGGACCTGGTCACTTTCCAGGTGTAGACGATCTTGACTATTCGTAGGAGCACGGATCAGGACTTGCTACTTATATCTTTCGAGGAGGTCTTCTCTTCGAGTCTCATTATTCATTAGGTGTTCTTATGTGGTTTTCCTTATATTCTAGTTTGGCAGTGGATTTGTTTCCATCCGACTACCATTCTTTGATACTTCATATTGAGATTCAATTATATAGTAGATTGTTTATTTACTTCTATTTGATTTTGTGGATGAAATTTAGTTATGCCCTGTGACTTGTGATGATTATATACCACTTGTGAATTATTGTTCATAATACAGCTTACGTATGTGTTATGGTTTCTATATATTGGAGTCTCCATATACATACGGCTGGCATGCTTACGTATTTCTAGTCCTACGTATTTTGGGACTGGGGTGTGACACACTATACGTGACCAAAATCCATGCACGATGTACTATTGTGAGGCACATTAATGTGCGTGGCAAGGAATTGATGCGCACGGAGCATACGACGTCAATAAATCCATGGGCGGTGCATGGCGCGCGGCAATAATTCCATGCGCGGTGCATGGCTCATGGTAGAAAAGTGATACGCACGGCGCATCAATGTGTGTGGCACAGAGCTTTGTGTATGGCAAGATTTATGTGCACGATGCACTATGCACACCCCTGTTCATCGTCCCTACCAGACATGTCGGAGAACGATGCTCCAGAATTTGTTTCGGCCAAAAAATCTCAGAATATGTAACACATAGCACATAGCAAGATATGTCATACCTCAGTGCACATGTAACACATAGCAAGTAGGAACACATAGCAAGTAGTAAATATATCAGCATATATACGAGTAGCCGAGCCAAGTTACCAATCATTGGTCATTCGCATAAGTTCTATCATATTGCAACACATGGGTCAATTTATGCGCATAGGTAGTATAGTCACTTGGCGCATGGTCTAGTTCTGTACATAGTCGAGTCAGGCAGGTCTAACACATGGTTAATTAGTTCATTCATACTTATAAGTATCAAGATCACACATAAAATCACAAAATCTAGTAAAATATTCAAACCAAGAAAATTAACAAGACGTGTGCATGGGTGTCGTATGCACACATGAATAACCAAACGTATAAGGCTGCCTCATAAAATTGTGCCGCATGGATCAAAGCCGCATGAATTTTATGCCACATGAAGTCAATATTATATGTACTGGTTACTGCATAGGTCAAGTTGTCGCATACTTAAGGCAAAGTCCACGCCTCAGAATGAGTGTTGAGTGACAGGCATTTAATACATGTCAGGGATGTGACAGATGGTACATGCTATAAATGTGTGTCAGAGAAAAACAAACTTATAAAAAAGTGTGCACGAAAAGACGTGCCGGGAAGAGATGCATCTATCATTTCTAAGTCATATGACAAGCTGGCCACATGCACTGGTTGCCGCATGAACTCCTAGCCGTATAAACTCTGTGCCGCATAGATTCTGGGCCTTAGTAAATTTTATGCGTTCAGTGATTCAATCATTCATCTTAGGAATGCATGCGTCGGTCAGTCATGCGCCTAACAAGATAGGCGTCATACTGGAAGGGTGCCGCATGAAGCTTGGCCGCATGAAACTCCTACGTCCCAAAAAAGCACGAACTCCATGAAAAAAGCTCCAAAAATCTAAAAACTTATTTCTTCATAAAATCTTCATTTTAACTCCAAATCAAGTAAAGAAAAAGCCAAAACGCCTGAAATTGAATGCTCTATCACAGGGAATAACTAGTTTTTCTAAAATACCAAGTTTAAAGAGATCAAAACCAAAAAAATTCATAGAACCCATGAAAATCCTAAGTTAGAAATATAGATCTACAAAATTTTATTCATCAAAATCGAAAACTCCAAGTATTAAACATATTTAGAATCATAATATATACATATTAGACTAATAATATAAAAGCAAAATCAAATAAATAAAAATGCTATGTTTCTTCATTCTCATGCAAGATGTACTTGCCTAAATAAAGAATAAAGAGAAGAAAAGTAAAGAATGAGGGAAGAGAGAGAAAGATGATGGCTTATATACCTAGGGTTTGAGGTTTAGACCATGGGTCAAATAAACTATAAACCAAGTTGAACCAAAGAATGGGTCTAGTCTCCATGCAACATAATTACCATACAAGCAAAAAATAATACGTTCCAAATAAGTATATCGGGAACAGGGAGTGACAACATCTATGCTCATAATAAAGAATATTTGCTATCAACGCATGTCCATGTCAAATCTTTGACTATGCACATATTTAGCAAACTTTGGTCTGTGCATGTTCTAGATGATTCCTTATCCATGCGGCAGATCCATGTGAAGTATTTGATCTGCACATGTTCTAGATAATTTCTCATCCATGTGGCAGGTTGTGCAAGTTGTGTCTCTGAATTCAAGGTCGTCTTCTCCAAAGAGAAAACCTACCCTCAATTAGTATCTGAACATCATCGTGGAACTTAGGGGCCTTAGCCTGAACGTCGACGACCGCTTCTTTGCCCTTAGTGGCCTTCTTCTCTACGGAGGATAAGGACTTAGAAGCTTTCTTCGCGACGAAGGAGGAAGATTTTGGAGCCATGGAACAAAGATGAAGAGAACTGAAAATAAAGGATCGAGAGAGAGAAAATTATGAAAGCAAAGTAAAGCTTTCTCTCTCTTACTGTAGCTCTATTTATATGCATAAGCCTATTCGTCATCAGCAGCCGCATATGGCATTTATGGCGATGAATCACGCAAACATTGCATACACATTAATTACTGCCTCAATTTCAGTAAAACTAGGGCACGATGCCTCGAATCTCGTGACCCTAGTGACGATTGTGCTTTGGGATTTTAAAAGATTTTGTCGTTCCGATTATCAAGATAGTTATAATGGCATGGGATTCAAGAATGATTTGACAGCCTTGCAACCAAAGTCCATGCGTTTATGTGCTATATGACACTCAAAGCCGTAGTATGCGACAAAAGCTTATGCACCAAAGAGAAATTCTCATCCATGCTTCTTTCAGATTAATTCAAATGTGTTAAAGTTTTAAAAACTTTGAAGGTGGTCTTGTAGAAGCACAAAAAAATTCAGGTCCATGCGTCAAAATTAGCAACCTAATTCAGTGGAGTAAGGCCGCATATACCTAAATACTATGCGGTATGAAGCTCATGTGGCATTCAATCAAAATAAATCAAATCTTCGTCTATAAGGCACAAGCAGTGACCCTGAGAGCATACAACGAATAGCTTAGCCGCATACGTCATTCTAACACAACATTAACTTCTCTCGTCACCTCATAATCTGTAAAGATGAAGGTTACATAATAGACGTAAGTGCTTAAGTTGGTTTATTTATTACTTATCAGTTATAGCTGTGCTATGCCACATGGCAGTGTTACCATGCGGCTAACATGTATGCGACAAAGCTTCTCCAAGTTTCCTTCTTCAACAAAGCAGCGACTATGCGGCAGCAACTCACTTTCTTCATTATACAGCTGGCAGTGACAGTTATGAAAAAGAAGAGACATCTATTCGTATTAAAGGCATTCATGATGCATAAGTTATAAATACAGGCCATATTAATCTAGATTTTTTAATCAATCTGTAATGCATGCCATGTGTCAAGTCGATCGGGTTATGTACATGCTTTTATATCTTTATTATGCGCCATATTTATTGCAGAAGCCTATGCGGCAAACCAAACTCGATACGACAGAGTCAAAAAATAGTGACTTTTCAGATTCAGGCGCATATAGTCGTTACTGTGTGAATGGCTATAAATAACAGGGACAAGTGCTTCCCAAATCTATCGAAAGCTGAGTACTTTTGAGCCAAACTGCTGTCCTTTTTACTAATGAGCTGAGAGTTAGCATTTTCTATATTTTTAATCTTGTTTTGTTCGGGTAGTCAATGGAGTAAAGAAGTCATTCACGACTTGATTTCCATCGCTACAATCCCCAGATTCTTTTGTACTTAGAATTCTCAGTGCTAGAATTTTCATTGTATTATTCTTTGTTAATTTGTAATAAAGTTTAAACACTTATTTGTAATATCTACAAGCATGTGCTAATTTTATTTGGAGGGGGGTATGCACGCTATTGCTTAGAAGGATTTATGTAGGATAATGGTTGAAAGGGGATTCGAGCTTAAATCATTAGTGAGTATTCGAGACATTGCTGGTATTAAACTGGCATGGAGATTTATAGAGGGCGGATTGCTATGAGAGGAGTGGTTGAGGGGAAGATATCTCAAGGGGAAGAACTTCTAGACTCTGAACATTGATAATAATTTATATGTTACTTTCAAAACTATTCTAAATGGAAGGGGTCACCTGAAGCAAGTTATATCCAGGGAGTTTGATAATGGGGTGGATATAAGCATGTGGTTTAATCCGTGGATAGGGCATCAGAATTTGGTAGATTTATTGGGGTGTCTAGAATTGAAATGCGAGGCAGGGAGTAGCCGGTGGGTCGGCTGAATCAAGATGGTTCCTAGGACTTAGATGGTCACCCGGTTGGGAGGCAACTCCGAGAGGCCATTGGGCAGATTCATATTGACAAGGGGTTAGGTACAGATAAGTGGATCTGGGATCTATCTAGCTCGGGCAAGTTCAGCTTTTCATTAGCATTCGAACGATTTTGAACTTGGTCCCAACAAATGCCTAATTAGGAGTTCATTTGGGTCAAAAATATGGCAAAAAAATGCGCATGTGCATGTATAAAGTGATGCTCTGTAGGTTGCTGACTAAGGACCGATTAATGAGATTTGGGGTTACCATCTTGGAATCCAGGCTCAGTTTGTGTTAGGGCGAATTAGAAACTATCTAGCACCGATTATTCATGTGTCTGGTAGCTTGGAGGGTGTGGGAGCGTCAAGAAAAGAAACTGCAATTGCGATCCAGAGGACCTTGTGACATTGGGGGAGGTCATTCTGCTGATTAAGGGACAAAAGAAAAAAGGTTCTTCGTGGTTTACCGAAACGAGGATCAGACTTGTACCTGCAGCTTGGCATGTTTGAAGGGAGAGAAACGATCGTATTTTTTAGGGTCGTAGTATGCCTCTTATAAGCATTGTAAACAATATTGAATTTGATATTGGGGTTATGTGCTTCAAGTATGATTTGCCTACTATATGGGTTATAGGATATTGATATATTAATAAATTATTACCTTCTTTATATATATATATATATATATATATATATATAGCAAATGACGTCTAGCCTAGTAGTTAAAACCGATGCATAATACCCAGGAGGTTGCAGGTTCGAGTCTCCTAGACGCCATTTAATCCCCCTTTTGGGGAAATTAAGTAGTGAGTTGGTGATGGATGCAGCGCATGTGTGGTTCAAGTGAGGTGCAGGTGCAGATGCGGGCCTACAGGCCGAGATGTGTGGGACCTTCGGGTCAGGATGTAGTAGGCCTTCGGGGTGAGTTTGTAGGCCTTCGGGCCAGGAGTCTGTAACATAATTACCTTTTCCAATATATATATATATATATAGAAAATTGAGTGGTTGAGATTAAAAGTAGTGTCGTGTACACCTTTTAATCTCAACCATCCAATCAAAACCTAACCCATATAAATGGTTCCATATATGAAACCACCCGAATAATTCAATAACATTTATATATATATATATATATATATATATATATATATATATATATATATATGGTGAGAGAGAGAGAGAGAGAGAGAGAGAGAGAGAAAGAGAAAGAGAAAGAGAGAGAGAGAGGAGGGATCCACATCCCCCTATTATGCTTCCCCAAGCATCACCATGTTTATATATATATATATATATATATATATATATATATATATATATATATATATATATATATATATATATATATATATATATATACATATATAAAGAGAGAGAGAGAGAGAGAGAGAGAGAGAGAGAGAGAGAGAGAGAGAGAGATGGATCCACATCCCCCTATTATGCATCCCCAAGCATCACCATGTCTACAACCGTTTAATCTTGTTTAAGTCATCTAATCTTAACCATTGATTTGAACACCATGTTTATAACCGTTGGATCTTGTTTATATCTTAACTGTTGATTTGAATCATTCAAATTAATAGTTAAGATTAGATGACTTAAACAAGATCAAATGATTGATAACATGAAAATGCTTGGGAATGCAAATAATCAAAGATGTGGATCCCTCCTTATATATATATATATATATATATATATATATATATATATATATATATATGTGTGTGTGTGTGTGTGTGTGTGTGTGTGTGTGTGGACCCCACCACATTTTAATATCAACCACCAAATCCACATTTTAATCTCATCCACTCAATTTTAATCCAACCGATGTAATATAGGATAATTTTATAATATGAAACCACTATGATGGTTTTATATATATATATATATATATATATATATATATATATATATATATATATATATATATATATATATATATGTAACTACCCGAGTGGTTTCATATAATGAAACCATCCTATGTTATATTGGTTGGATTGAGATCATTGAGTGGTTGAGATTAAAAAGTGGTAGAGCCAACACATTTTAATTTAAAACATTCAATCTCAATTCAGCCCGAGATACACCGGGTGGTTCCATAATATGAAACCACCCGTGTTGTTTTAGAGCATTTATGTGTGTGTGTGTGTGTGTGTGTGTGTATCTTCTCCTCAAGCTCGACATGGCATGTGGCACACTCTCCTACTTTCGGCCAAACTGCTCCATTTTTGAGCTGGAACAGTTGCACTCCAGCCAATGGTCTATTCTCTTTTGGCGCATACTCGAAAATAAGATTATGACGGACGAAGTTCTAAAAAGGTTTGGGTTCTCGATACCCTCTAAATGCCACTGCCGTAGCACCCCTTTTGAAGAATTTATTGATCACATATTCTCCGACAGCCCTTTCGCTGATTTAGTATCATATGACATCACTTCCAAATTTTGTTCGGCATCATCTTCTGAGGCCCCTCCATCCACTCCAGACTTCTCCATTAGGGAGGAGGTTCCTATTCTCACCTTCCAGACATCACAGTTATGGCTATTCCTTGGGTTCTTTGGAAAAAAAGAAATAAGTTTTGCTACAAGCATTCCTCTTTCTCGCCAGCTCAGATTATCCTAGAGTTAGTCCATTAGATCAATAAGGTGTTAGCTTCCTGTAATCACCTCTCTGGAGATGCCAGAGCTTTGCTAGGATCGATTCGTACTAGACTCGCCTAGTTTCTCCTCTCAGCTTTTAAGTTCTAAGTTTCTTTTGGGGGTTTTGGTATACAGAGTTTTCCCCTTGGCGGGGTTTCCTTTTTTAGGTTTTGATATACTGTTAGCCCTCTCCTGAATTTGTCGTTCTCCCGACTTTTTGTAACTAGCAAACTTTTCCTCTTTTATAAGGGTAAAGTACAAAAAAAACCCTCCCACAATTTGCCTTGTTAGCAAATTAAGACCATATAAATTTTTTACGTGAAATAGCCCCTACCGTTCATTTTTCATTAAAAATATGATTTAAGAAAAAATTGAAAACTCTAAACTACCCTACCCCTTCCCCTTCCCCTTCACCTCCCCTTCCCCTTCCCTCCCTCCTCCATCACAGAACCTCCCCCCCCCACATCCTCCCCTCCTCCACTCCTCCTCCTCCTCTCCTACCGTGCTTCCTCCTCATCCTCCTCCCCGCGCCCCTGCCCCTCCTCCCCGAGAACCTTAACTCCTTCCCGTGCCCACACCGGGCTGCCCACCCTCCTCCCCGTGCCTCACCCCCTCTCCTTTCTGAGCCCCCCTCCTCCCCACGCCTCACACCTCTCCTCCCCGGACCCGGCCACTCGCCCCCCCCTCTGTCGCCTCTCCCTCCAACTTCGCTGTTCGCTGCTGTGCCACCGTAAATGGTCGCGCGTGGGGTGGAGGGGGGTGTCAAACCCCAGCACCCTGAATACGAAGACGAACATGGCCAGCTCCCTCATACAAGGTATAGAACATCGTACGGCGGTCACGGCTGTAACTAGACAAAGGGTTGCATACTACAAGCAAGTCACTTACGGTCACATAGAACATCTATTGTCTCAATCAGTCAAATAAGAACAGTAAACATAGAACATATATGACAAGGAAGTAAGGTATCCCAAATGCCCTGCCACAATATTCAAGAAACCAATTATACAAAAATGAAAAGGCTGGCAGAGTAACAAGAGTACATGACCATAATCAGCTATAGTTTGATTAATTATAATCATATAGGGAACTAAATATCCAGATTTACGGCTAACAAGTGCCGATGGCTAAACACCTAAAATGAATCAAATATGAAACAACAAGCAGGGAAGAAGAGACCCACTCGTTTCCCCTCGGTGGCCATCCGTCTGGTACGTGCCATTGTTCAGGAGGAAGTATGCTTGGTCCTCAGGTGCTGGCTCTAAACCTGGCCATGCAAAACCAGTGGGGTTAGACCCCAAATAGCAAGTACCACAAAGGAAGCACAAATGCAGAAATAAAACCAGGTTATGAAATAGATACATATATATATAGTTCTTTCTCATAGTTTTGGTTCATAGTCTATCGTGACACAATAATCTAACCCCTACAACAAACAAGAAAAAGGGTTAAACCATCACACCATGATAGTCTATGTCCCTAGACTATTTGACAGCAGATACAATACACAAACATGCTCAGTTACAAAATCGGCTAATCACTTGTACGACTTACTAGATGGAGTCTGTGTTATCCTAGAGATATTATGCATATAGGAATTCTTATATCAAACCAGGTACTAGCAGGATTAGTTGAGCCATAAATTGCCGCATAGCACAAGCACATAGTAGTATGCACTGGTCCATCGTAAGGCTGTCGTGCTAAGATTGCATAGAATACATAGTATCATATAAATTTCGGATATTGCCATCTACTAATGAGAATTTAAATAATATCCATGGAGACTGGCCTGCACACCCCAATTCAGATGACTGGAGGTGGCTAGTTAGGTACGATCTCGAGATTTTATTCCCTTCCAATGCTCTAAAAGTTTAGTTGCCTAGTTAATACTAATGTTAACTGAAATCTCATGGCGTGGTCATATGGTATTCTCCTTATATGTGTCACACCCTAGACCTAAAATACGTAGGAGTATGACACGTAAGCATGCCAGCCGCATGGATATGGCAACTCTAATATATGGAAACCAAAACCCATATATACGCTATAATATGAATATCAAATCAACAAGTGGTATAAATCTATCATAAGTCACAGGAAAAAATCTAAATCTTATCCACAAAAAATCAAATATAAATAAATAACCAATATCTACGAAACTAGAATCTCAATATAAAGTATCTAAAAATGATAGTCAGATGGAAACAAATCCACAGCCGAACTAGAATATAAAAACAAACACAATATAAATACAACACTAACAAGCACTAAGACTCGAAGAGAAGACCTCCTCAAAAATATAAGTAACCAGTCCAGATCTGCACTCCTGCAAATACTCATGAATAGCTACACCTGAAAAGGGACCAGGTCCTCAGAGGGATATAACAAGATACATAGAAGCATGCCAATGAAGTACTGAAATAAATATCCAATGGGGTTGCCTAACCGTCTAAGTGAATGCAGTTTAAGAACAACTTTCCCAATGCATGGGCTATCTAGCCAAAATAGGATTGGCATAGTTCTCTTGGAGATCCAGGGGCCTAAAAAGCATATCGTCTTTTGAACGGCAGAGGCCGCCTGATAATAATATAATATATAGTGGTCATCATGATCGTACATCTCCGACGGAGCGTACGGGTTACATAAGGAAAGTACAACGGAGCCCACACGCCTTACTTGTTGTTCTTCCCATCCCATGCTCTAAGCATGTCACATCTATGACACGATAATATATGCCAAGTCTCCTAGCATGCAAAGTTTTTAACAGCAGTTATCCCTAACGCATGGCCCACACGTATAGGAGGCCAAACCCTGCACGCAAGTCCGTGATCTATATGAGACTCACACTCGTGTAAGAGCTGTGTCACGGCCAATGAAACCTAATAATGCATCATGATAATAGGGCGGTCTCATAAACAAGGTCAAATGCATATACATAATAAAAACAATCACGACGACACCGTCGTTGCACCCAAGTTTCCTTGGATGCACATTTTATATAACAGTTAAAATATATGAACTAATGATAGAAAATAAAGATGCATGCGACATATGAAATATGAATAACTGTACAAAGGCAAGGTATACTTGCCTGGCAAGATATACTTGCCTAGCAAGAAAGCTGCGATGTACCAATAACCTGCTCCAGAAGTCGCACAGAACAATCCGATATCCTATATACATATAATATAACACAATACAATATCAGTCATTACACTAGCACATACACAACCATATCTACGCTGGACTCGGAGGGTATACTAGGGGTAAAACGGTCAACTAATACGGTCAAATGCGCGTTAAATTACGCAGGTGTCACATCTTCAAGTACTGTACATAATCAGACAATCAACTAACATGTGTCTAAGCCAGTACGTTAATGTACGCAAGGCAGTCAATTCATAAGTTCTTAGGGTCAATATGGTCAAGGTAAACACGGGATAATCCACAGTGTCCTAGGGTCGTACAATATAAATACATATATATTCATAAGCATTTAATTACTTATATAATACATTCATCTATATATGTATATATATATATATATATATATATATATATATATATATTACTTAAATTCTAATACGCGTATGTGTACGCGTACAAGTCATTGGGTTCACCGACTCAGGGTCTGATATCAACTAATAGTCATAAAGCAATACTCATGTCCTAATAGCATATACACAAGCACACATAAAACGAAGGAGATGGACAGGTTCGAACCTTGGGGTGCTCGCACAGGCAGGACGATGACGACGATGATGATGGTGACGACGACGACGACGATGATAACTACGATAATGGTGATGATTATGACTACTACGACGATGATGATGGTGATGCTCATGGTGAAGATGATGGTGATGATGATGATGGTGATGATGAGGATGATGATGTGGGCGATGGTGATGACAAGGACGATGATGTAGATAATAGTGATGACGAGGATGATGATTTGGGTGATGGTGGTGACGAGGACGATAATGTGGATGATGGTGATTAGGGTTTGGAGATGAGGATGATATGGTCATGGTGGTGATGATGATGATAATGGGTGTTGATGATGAGTGTTGATGGTGAACTGCTGACCGAAGTCTGGCCAGGAAAAGGGGAGATCCGGCAGGGAGGTCCGACCAGGGGATTTCAGGATGAGGTAGTGGTGTTAATGGGAGGTGCTGCTCCGGCCAGGGAGAAGGCTGAGTAGGAAGGAGGAGGTGGTGCTGGTCGTTATTTAATGGTGGTGGTCGTGTTGGTGGTGTTGGTGATGGTGAGGGAAGTCGACGGTGATTTTGTCGAGGATGGCAGGGTCGAGGTGAGAGCAGGGTCAGGCGACTGCGGGCGGTTGAGCAGCGAGTGCAGGGAGTTCGAGGCCGGCGGGGAGTAGATCTCGGGGACGAGGAGGAGAAAAGTGGAGGTCGGGGACCAAGGTGTCTCCCGCGAGGTCGAGTCAAGCAGGGAGGAAGGAGGAGTCGGCGAGGTTCAGTCCGGCTGTCGAAACGACATAGAGGAGTGCAGGGTGGTGGCATCCGCGGCTCGGCTGTTCGGTGCAGCGGGAAGATGAAGGCGGGTGTGGGTCGACGGGGTGCTTGGTGCAGGCGGCTGTGGCAGAGTGAAGCGGAGGAGAGGCTATTCCAGCGAGGGGGGCTGGCCAGGGATGGGTTGCTCCGTCCGGATCTTCAGTCAGTTAGCCGGGGAAGAAGAGGGATAGTAGGTTGGGGTGATGATGGGAGTCGGCTAGATGTATATGGGTTTAGGAATAGAAAAAATAAAGAAGAGAAAGAAAGAGGTTGTATTTATATACATGTGTAAACTAGGGTTGTGTTGACCTAGTGGTTGGGCTTGGTCAACACCCTTAGGCTTGGGCCTTGGGCTCACATAGAGATGTTGGAGGGCTATAATTTACATTGTTTAAAATGCAAGGATAGTATTAAGTGAGGGGGCGAGGTTGCGCGTTGCACATTCCAAAAAATTACAAAAAAATTGCATGAATAAAAAATAGGTTTTTTTATGTGGCATGTCCAATGGTGTGGACACCTCAATGCACTTTTGCATAAAAGCTCCCAACAATTAGAAAAATGCACAAAGATAGAAATTAGATTAATTTAATTAAAATAAATGCGCAAGGTGTTTTAGAATTAATTAGAAATATATGGGGATAAAATTTGGTGGGACACAAGTGTCATGGACATAGAGGGCTCAGAGTAAAATTTTATCATAAATTAGGTTGTATGAAATGGGTCAAGATTGTGTCTCCAATTTTGATTGGAACGTACAAGGATACAAAGTTAGATTATTATAGAATTAAATATAAACGTCTGGGATAAATATTGTGCGACTAAAATATAGCACAAGAGAGCATAATTATAAATTAAACCAAGGTCAGAATGGTAGGCGGTCACGTCTAGGACAATGTTGTAAAATTTGTAGGAAGGCAATGGCTAATGAGGTGCTCCAATTATCGAAGCAACGGTAAGGTGCACTAGGTGATATAAATACTATATAATTAAATAAAATATCGTGTTCTATTTCTAATTGGGTTCTAATTAGCCCTAATATCTCTATCTAATCCAAGTAGGCCTAATTTTGGGTGAGGGGGTTTACAATCTACCCAACTTAAAATAATTTAGTCCTCGAAATAAAACTAGGGTATATTTAGTTAATTCCTTCACATTCGTACATAAGGCAAGTCAATCACAATCTCTTCCAAAATTTAAAACTTATTCAAATCCATCGCAATCACTTTCGAATTAAATTAACCATTGCTTAAATCAAAATTTAACATATCGTACTATTTTCTCGATTTTTAAATAATCTACACCCAAATCTAATTCAAATCTATATGACATTCCACATCAAAATTTATATCGCAATCTTCGACTATCATAATCTCCTTTAGAAAAAAAAATTAATCCAATATTATTCTATTTTCAACTTAGGAATTTTATACTCTTCAAATTTTTAATTTTAATTCGCATCCCCAATATTTTAAATAGGTAATCCAATCAATCACTTTTAACTTTTAATTCAAATCATCAGATTTAGAATTCAATCCGTCCATGTTCATGTTTAGAGTTCTATTTATTTTTCTCAAGATTTAAGTCAATAATTTAACCTTCAATATTCCAAATTTAAATCATGTGCTCAAGTTATAAATATTTGGTCCGAAATATCAAGATTTCAAAAATTTATTAAATACTCATCATCTAATCATTCTTCTAAAATTCTCCACATTTAAAATGACTTAATCTCTCAATCTAATCTTACTTGATCACAATCTAAAAAAAATTTCTCTCAAGTTGACAATGTAACTTCTACCCAACTTAGAATTTATCCGTCTGTCACATAAGGATCTTACATTTAAGAAAACTTATTCCTCAAATTTACTTAATCATGTTACTCAATCCTCAAAAAATTTAACACCAAATGTATCATATATGATATACCCTTAATCAGTTATAAAAGATAGTCATCTAGTAATATGATTAGCCTATGGGGTACATCTAGTACTATCTGTATATTAGACTTATACCAAGCATGAGGTTTCGTCTTTCAAAAATAAGAAAAGACGGAAAACAATAATAAAAAATTAAAGATGGAGGTAATAGAATACAAGTATGGGGATCAAGGCGTTTAAGGAATTCAAAGGAATTGTCAAGACAGTTGTGGATTAAAATCCTATTTTGGTAATTCATATTCACATGCTCGTATCAGTATAGTTATGTAATTGATACGATATACTCAGACATATCTAGAGGGCAAGTACCTTCGTCTACTACTCAACTATATATCTCAATCCACTTAAAGTAGTCATGTGAAGAGCGAGCCAAGTGTACTAAGGTTGTCCAGACCGTAATACACTGATTCTAATAAGATAATTATATCATTGTGTGGTTGATCAGGCCCCAATAACACATATATCATGAACAAGCTCGATAAAAGAGTAAGCTTCTATAATACCGGCATAAGTCAAGGTAGTTCAGAAAATATAAATATGCTGGATTATGATGAAAGAAGGTACATAATAATTTAAGTTCACAAGAAGATAAGACTCTATAATCTCTACAGTTGTCATACAAACTCCTTGCTTAAGTCGCTAGTCGACCAAATAGGGGCATGGACCTCTAAGTGTTATAGTCGGGATAAACACTATCGTCTTATGCAAGCATATAGTTAATGTCATTCAATTATACTACATTAATGGATCCCGAGGACTATGTGTTACTAGGTTGTGAGGCATACTACCCAACTTAAAACAATTAACTAATACTGTGACAATCTTAAGGGGAATCTACCAAATAATCTTGTTCTTGTAAATAAGGTATAAACTCTTATTGGGGTATATACGAAAAAGAACTTGGTACTTATTAAGGTATCTTATTACAAAACTCCATAGGTAATGGTCATCTTAAGTCTTAATCATAGTGCTCATAGAACATGCGTCAATAGTAAGAATAAAAAAGTTACTGGCCTTCAAGGAAAAAGGGGATATAACTTGTATCAAGGTAGGGGTACAAATTACGTGATCTACAACTAGAGGATGAACAACTCAACTATCAGGTTCTAACTATAAGACACATAATCTCATAATTCAAGAGAAACAACTACAATCCTAGCAAACTAGATATCCTAACATAAAATAATACACTTGGCCTACAATCAGAAATGTCAGGCGGCATGAACTGAAAGATGAAGTAAAGAAGAACATAATTTAGTCATCGCACAATTAGCGAACGTTAAGGTTATAGAGGAACAAGATATAAAATTAAAAATAGAGAGACTTTAAATAATATCATAATTTCCTAAGGAAAATATGGGATGCTAATCTCTGTGTTCGAGGTATAATCAAGGAAAATATTTATTTTTATTCCTCTTGGCTTCCTAAGGTACTGTCTGCTAATACCAAGAATCTAATTTATAGTCCTCTAATACTATCTTACTTATGAAAGTTAGTTTCAGTCCTAATATTCAATCTTGGATTTCTATTGGTTCCTTAATACCAGGGTCAAACAATATGGTCAAATTTCTAACTAACCCTAGTAGTGTTTATACTACTCTCAAGTCCTTCATAATTGTATCAAGGGGTAATGGTCAAGTAATCTACAGGTAAGGGATACTAGGGTTCATTAGGTATTCTCATCTTAGTGATGTGCCAATGTTCTAGTTGTATTCTTAGTAGGTGTGTTACCCTAATTATTATCCTAACAACAAAGATTTCTATATTCTAGCAGAGGCTATACTCAAGAAACTATTTGGGAAGCACATGAATCAAGCATGATGCAATAGTTTAAATAGAACAGATTGAAAGGAATATGAATCATAGTCAATTATGGATGAGATCCTATACTCTAATCCTAGGTGCAGGCTTGCACGGTACGGTAACGTAATCGAAATAATATGCTCTCGACCTGCATGGGCCACCACAAAAATATATCATATCCCAGATCCAAAATACGTAGGACTAGGACACGTAAGTATGCCAGCCGCATGGATATGACAACTCCAATATATGAAAATTAAAACCCATATGTAAGCTGTAATATGAATATCAAATCCACAAGTGGTATAAATCTTTCATAAGCCATAGGGCATAATCTAAATCTCATCCACAGAAAATCGAATATAAAGAAATAACCAATATCTACGAAACTAGAATCTCAATATAAAGTATCTAAAGATGACAGTCAGATGGAAACAAATCCACTATCGAACTAGAATATAAAATCAAACACAATATAAATACAACACTAACAAGCACTGAGACTCGAAGAGAATACCTCCTCAAAAATATAAGTAACCAGTCCGGATCTGCGCTCCTGCGAATACTCATGAATAGCTACACCTGGAAAGGGACCAGGTCCTCAGAGGGACATAACAAGATACATAGAAGCATGCCAATAAAGTACTATAATAAATATTCAATGGGGTTGCCTAACCGTCTAAGTGAATGCAGTTTAAGAACAACTTTCCTAACGCGTGGGCTATCTGGCCAAAATAGGATTGACATGGTTCTCTTGGAAATCCAGGGGCCTAAAAAGTATGTCATCTTTTGAACGGCAGAGGCCGCTTGATAATAATATAATATATAGTGGTCATCATGACCGCGTATCTCCGACAGAGCGTACGAGTTACACATGAAAAGTGCAACGGAGCCCACACGCCTTACTTGTTGTTCTCCCCACCCCATGCTCTAAGCATGTCACATCCATGACACGATAATACCTCTAATAACTGCCAAGTCTCCTAGCATGTAAAGTTTCTAACAGCAATTATCCCTAACGAACGACCCACACGTACAGGAGGCCAAAAACTGCACGCTAGTCCATGATCTATATGAGACTCACACTCGTGTAAGATCTATGTCACGTCCAATGAAACCTAATGATGCTTCATGATAATGGGGTGGTCTCATAAACAAGGTCAAATGCATATACATAATAAAGACATCATGACGATACTGTTGTTGCACCCAAGTTTCCTTGGACGCGTATTTTATATAACAGTTAAAATATATGAACTAATAATAGAAAATAAAGATGCATGCGACATATGGAATATGAATAACTGTACAATGGTAAGGTATACTTACCTGGCAAGAAAACTGCGATGTACCAATAACCTGCTCCAGAAGTCGCACAGAACAATCCAATATCCTATATACATATAATATAACATAATATAATATCAGTCATTATACTAGCATATACACAACCATATCTACGCTGGACTCGGAGGGTACACTAGGGGTGACACGGTCAACTAACACAGTCAAACGCGTGTTGAATTACGCGGGTGTCACGTCTTCAAGTGCTGTACACAATCAGACAGTCAACTAACATGTGTCTAAGCCAGTACGTTAATATACGTAAGGCAGTCAATTCACAAGTTCTTAGGGTCAACATGGTCAAGGTAAACACAGGATAATCCACAGTGTCCTAGGGTCGTACAATATAAATACATATATATTCATAAGCATTTAATTACTTATATAATACATTCATCTATATATATATATATCACTTAAATTCTAATAAGCATATGTGTACGCGTACAAGTTATTGGGTTCGCCGACTCAGGGTCCGATATCAACTAATAGTCATAAAGCAATACGCATGTCCTAATAGCATATACACAAGCACACATAAAACGGAGGAGAGGGACACTTTTGAACCTCGGGGTGCTCGTACAGGCACGACGATGACGATGATGATGACGATGATGATGGTGACGATGATGATAACGATGATGATGGTGACGATGATGATAACGACGATGACGACGATGATGATAACTACGATGATGGCGATGATTATGACTACTGTGACGATGATGATGGTGATGCTTATACTGAAGATGATGGTGATGATCTTACATGATGGTGATGATGAGGATGATAATATGGGCGATGGTGATGATAAGGATGATGATGTGGGTGAGGGTGATAATAAAGATAAGGATGTGGGTGATGGTGGTGACGAGGACGATGATGTGGATAATGATGATTAGGGTTTGGAGATGAGGATGATATGGTCATAGTGGTGATGATGATGATGATGATGGGTGTTGATAATGAGTATTGATGGTGAACTGCTGACCGGAGTCCGGTCGGGGGAGGGGAGGTTCGGCCAGGGAGGTCCGGCCAGGGGAGTTCAGGACGAGGTAGTGGTGTTAATAGGAGGTGCTGCTCCGGCCAGGGGGGAGGCTGAGCAGGAAGGAGGAGGTGGTGTTGGTCGTGTTTAATGATGGTGGTCGTGTTGGTGGTGTTGGTAATGGTGAAGGAAGTCCATGGTGGTTCTGGCGAGGATGGCAGCATCGAGGTAAGGCGGGGTCAGGCAACTATGGGCGGTTGAACAGCGGGCACAGGGAGGTCGAGGCCGGCGGGTAGTGGATCTCAGGGACGAGAAGGAGAGAAGAGGAGGTCGGGGACGAAGGTGTCTCCGGCGAGGTCGAGTAAAGCAAGGAGGAAGGAGGAGGAGTCGACGAGGTTCAGTCTGGCGGTCGGAACAACGTGGAGGAGTGCAGGGTGGTGGCAGTCGCGGCTCGGCTGCTCGGTGCAGTGGGAAGATGAAGGCGGGTGTGGGTCGACGGGGTACAGGCAGCTGCGGCAAAGTGCAGCGGAGGAAAGGCTACTCTGGCGAGGGGGACTGGCCAGGGACGGGTTGCTCCGGCCAGATCTCTGGTCAGTTGACCAGGGAAGAAGAGGGATAGTAGGTTAGGGTGATGATGGGAGTCGGCTAGATGTATATGGGTTTAGGAATAAAAAAAATAAAGAAGATAAAGAAAGAGGTTGTATTTATATAAATGTGTAAACTAGGGTTTGTGTTGACCTAGTGGTTGGGCTTGGTCAACACCCTTGGGCTTGGGCCTTGGGCTCACATGGAGATGTTGGAGGGCTACAATTTATATTGTTTAAAATACAAGGATAGGGTTAAGTGAGGGGGCAAGGTTGCGCGTTAAATATTCCAAAAAATTACGAAAAAATTTCCTTGAACGAAAAATAGGTTTCTTTATGTGTCATGTCCAATGGTGTGGACACCTCAATGCGCTTTTGTATAAAAGTGCCCAACAATTAAAAAATTGTACAAAGACGAAAATTGGATTAATTTAATTAAAATAAATGCGCAAGGTGTTCTGGAATTAATTAGAAATACATGAGGATAAAATTTGGTGGGACACAAGTGTCATGGACATAGAGGGCTCAGAGTAGAATTTTATCATAAATTAGGATGTATAAAATGGGTCAAGATTGTGTCTCCAATTTTGATTGGAACGCACAAGGATACAAAGTTAGAATTATTATAGAATTAAATATAAACGTCCATGACGAATATTGTGCGACTAAAATATAGCACAAGAGAGCATAATTATAAATTACACCAAGGTCAGAATGGTAGGCGGTCACGTATAGGACAAGGTTATAAAATTTGTAGGAAGGCAATGGCTAGTGAGGTGCTCCAATTATCGAAGCAACGGTAAGGTGCACTAGGTGATATAAATATTATATAATTAAATAAAATGCCATGTTCTATTTCTAATTGGGTTCTAATTAGCCATAATCTCTCTATCTAAGCCAAGTAGGCCTAATTTTGGGTGAGGGAGTATATAATATGACATACCATAGTACGACGACGCTAGAAATGAATCCACTTTGTAACTTGATAGTTCAATTTGGATTTACCCCAGCGTGATGCAACAATCAACAGATCCTAGCCTCGCTTGGTCATTGACTAACCCTTATGTCCATGCTGGAGATTGAGTCATATCACATGTCATATAGCGCATTGGTACACCGCAATGTAAACATGCAATATAATTATATAGAAACATGTAAAACGCCATATTTTTAATATTATTTAATTAATTAGTTATTAAATTTATTTATATAATTTTTTTAGTTAATTAGAAATATGATTTATTGATTTAAGTACCTAGATAATTAATTATTTAGAATTATTGCACAAAGTCCTATTATTTTATTTAGGAATATTTGCAGAAGAGGGATAGATTTTTTTTAAATTTATTTGGGTACAAATATATTTTTATATATACCTTAAATATATATGTAAATAATATATAGTAGTAATAATAATAATAATATTATTAGTGATAATAATAATAAGTTATAACAATAATAATAATAATAATAAGTGTTAGTAATATTAATAATAGTAGTATTAATTATAGTGTTAATAAATAGTAGTAATAAAAATAAAATAGAAAAGAAAAGAAAAGAAAAAGAATAAGAAATAAAAAAATAGAAAAGAAAAAGAATAAGAAAAAGAAAAGAAAAGAAAAGAAAAACTAAATCCTAAAACCCCCAACCCCCGCGGCTGTGACCTGCACGCCCAGACCCGCGCACGGCCCGCGATTCCCTGATCCCCGCTCCCCTCTCCCTCTCTATATAAAATAATTTATTCCTAAACCCTAACCCTAAACCTATACCCTAGCCGCTCACGACCTCCACGACTCCAACCCGCCGCCGGAGCACCGCAGCCGCAGCAACCACAGCCGGCCAGCCGCACGTTCGTGCGTCACCCGCGCACACGGCAGCCGCAGATCACAATGACGAACCTTCCTTCCCACGTAGATTTCTGCCTCCTCGCTCAACCAAATTCGACCCCGTCTTCACCAGTATGTTCATAACCTATCCCTCTTTTAACTCTGTGTATTAGTTTCCTTCGATCAGCGCATAACCCTAGGTAAAAATCGAGACCAAGTTAGAGAAAAACCATAACTTTTAACCTCAGAAAAATTGCTGCAAACACCCATGTTTAAGGACTCGTATCTCCCACCACAGAGATCCAATCTTAGAAATTCTTTTTGCTATGTGAAGACCATATAATCGAGATTATTTCCTGTCAATTACATTAATTTATTTGGTGTTATATGCAGAATTAAATTGGGTTAAAAATTATGAAAAACTATTTTTGAAACTTTTAAAATTTGTGATACGGAGCGCACCCCGCCAAAAGGGACTACCCCATCATGTACCAGTTGCACCAAAGGCGCGTACGGTATGTCCAGACGTATGGGCTTTTGCAAAAACTAATTTGGATGCGTGTGCGCGTCAGAATCAACCCGTATCCGTAAAAAGTCCCAATATCGTGACTTTTGTAAAATACTGCACTATTTAGTGTACGCTCGTCAGAATGCGACAAAACTTGTGCCATTGGGTTCGTGGTATTACGTTGGTCCTGTGACCTAAGTTTCAAGCGATTCTGAGACAGTTGACCAAGCCACCTATTTGCGGGCCAAACGGTTGACTTTTTGGACAAATTTGTGTTCGGCTCACCGAAATTCAAAATTGGATGTCCCATTGAGTTTGTATTAATATTTAGAATTATTTTGACCTATAATTTATCCCTTTTAGAGACCTTTACCCTTGTCACGCTTTTCGGTACAAAGTGGACCACATGTGTATCCCGCTTTGACCCAAAATTACCATTTTGCCCTGTGTCCAAATTGGACGAAAGGGTAGTATTTTCTAGCTATCTCGCTTATTCTGAGAACGTTGATGATGTTTATTTCAGCATTCGGAGATGTTCATTCTGAGACCGTAGTTTCTGATCCTGTGTGCTTGACTCCTGGACGTTACACTTTGCAGCTCTCTTGCCAGGCAAGATACCTTGCCAAATTGCTTACAGTACTTTGCATGCTTATTATATTTTTATATATTCATTACATGTGTATTTTTTTAATCATATTTACATACTATATATATGTTGACACACACTTGACACATAGTATCATGGGAGGGGAGGACAATCATTAAGCGTGTGGGCGATAACCACTCTGGTAAACAATAGTATCTAACACGCACTACGGTAGTGTATCGCGCTGGTCGCTACCCCCGAGGTATATTAATTTCTGATGTCCCTGCCGTATTGGTGAGTTATGAGATATAGATAGAGTAGACTACCCATGCCCATACGTTAAAAAGTTGTCCTCATTATGCATATTCATATAGATTGTCTTGTACAACGTACTTATATATTTTCTACCTATTATGCATGTTAACTGTATTCAAATTAGCATGCTTCTATGTATCTTGTTACGTCCCTCTGAGGACTTGGTCCCTTTCCAGGTGTATACGATCTTGACTATTTGCAGGAGCACGGATCAGGACTTGCTACTTATATCTTTCGATGAGGTTTTCTCTTCGAGTCTCATAGTTCATTAGATGTTCTTATGTGATTTCCCTTATATTCTAATTGGTAGTGGATTTGTTTCCACCCGACTATCATTCTCTGATACTTCATATTGAGATTCAGTTATATAGTAGATTGGTTATTTATTTTTATTTAATTCTGTGGATGAGATCTAGTTATGCCCTGTGACTTATGATAATATATATATATATATACACCACATGTGAGTTAATATTCATATTACAGCGTACGTGTGTATTATGGTATCCATATATTAGAGTTGCCATATACATATGGCTGGCATGCTTACGTATTCCTTGTCCTACGTATTTTGGAACTGGGGCATGACATATTTTTAGTGGTGGCCAATGCAGGTCGAGAGAATATTGTCTCAGTTATGTTACTGTACAGAGCAAGCCTGCGTATAGGATTAGAGTATAGAATCTCATCCACTTATTTAATCATCGTCCTTGATTTTATTTCGTATTCTTATTTGATTCTTGCATTGCATCTTGCTTGATCACTTCTCAATGTCAATCTTCTCTTTTCTTTCGTGCTTGATAGGGGTTAGGAAGGTGCCTTGTACCAGGTATATACACTCTAGTATTCAATAACATGATTAGTTAAATTATTGTAAGTTGGATAGTATGCCTCATAACCTAGTAACACATAATCCTGTTGACTCATTAATGAAGTATAATTGAATGACACCAACTATAGAATGCATAAAAAGATAGTATTTATCCAGACTGTAGAACTTAGAGGCCCATACCCCTATTTGGTAGAATTTAGACTTAGACAAGAAGTTATTATGGAAACTGTAGAGGCACAACACCGATCTTCTTGGTGAACTTAAATTATTTTGTACTTTCCTCCATCATAATCAAGCGTACTTATATTTTTTGTACTATCTCGACTTATGTTGCTATTATAGTCTAGTTTTGCAAGCTTATTCTTTTATCGAGCTTGTTCATGACATATGTATTATTGGGAGCCCACACTAATATATTGTCTAAATCAGAATCAGTGTATTATGGTCTGATCAACCATAGTACGCTTGGTTCGCTCTTCGTATGACTACTTTATGTGGATTGAGATATAGTTGACTCAACTTGTTAGACGAATATACTTGTCTTCTAGACTGGTCAGAGCATATCATGACAGGTACATAACTGTTCTAATATGAATATACAAATAGGAATTTACCAAAATAAAATCTCAATCCACAACTGCCTTGGCAACTCCCTTTCAAATTCTTTAATCCTTTTGAATTTCGTACTTGTATTCTATCACCTCCTCCTTGAATTCTTTATTGTTGTCTTCCGTCTTCCCCTATTTCGAAAAGACGAACGTTCGTGCTTAGTATAAGTTTGATACACGGATAGTACTAGATATACCCCATAGGCCAAGCACTCATGATGACAAACAAGAGAGCGCAGGCACAGGAAATCGTAGATACAGGTACGACCTTAGTTATATGTGTTATTTTATACTTATGACCCCCTATATGACACGAGATCTTAGGTGCATAGTAGACGTAGAATTATATATATAGTAGTTTAGCAGATATAAGGATATATTAATATTCTACCAGATGGCATACACGCAATGCTAATAGATGACGCGAGTAATAGTAGTAGTATTCTTTCCCTATAACCATCTCATCCCTTGGGGTGGCTCATCTTCTCTTCGATATCCATTCCTTGTTCCATGCTTAATTCTCCCTATCGTAGTCACATCTTTTCGTGCCATCATGAATTGTTGGTTTACTTCGACCCCACCCTTATTTTTGTTAGTTAAAAACATAAATAGTTTAGTAAATAATTAATAACTAAAAGATGAGTACTTAATGATAACCCTTATGTATATGCACTAAAGCAATATCTGTATCCTCTTATTATTTTAAAAAACATCATGAATAGCATCCCTTAGTCTAATAGAAATTTGTTGGATTGTTAAATTAGTTTATACTTCTAATAGTTTTATAAGTTAGTCAAGACCTTAACTGTTGCCCAAAAACTTAGACTAAGCTTAGAAAAGAGTTGAAGGCACTTGTTATGAACTGATGACTATGACAAATCGCTGGCAAAATAGCGATAATTGCAGCTAGACCGTTATAGTAGAGTAGTCAAAGCATTTGCAGACATACTGGTGAGGTGGCATGACAGTATTAGACTACGATACCTGAAGGTTACAAAGAAAAATTATGGTTATGAGATTCCAGACAGGTATCCCAAGATTCTCGATCCAATAAATAAATTTGTCTTACAACCTAGACAATAGCCTCAAGAGACTTTGCTACTAGTAGAATTCTTGTAAGTTGGGTAGTATAGACGAGTTAGAGGAAAATAGAATAGGGTATGGACAATAAATGAGAAGTGTTAAGGTGACAGACCATGACTTTTAGGAAGCACTACTAGATAGCAATAAAGTGTAATAGCTATAGTGATTTATTATGAATCTGGGTTAGTGTCAATTTCGAGGACAAAATTTTTGTAAGTTAGGTAGAATATAAAACCCTATATTTTTAATATTATTTAATTAATTAGTTATTGAATTTATTTATATTTTTTAGTTAATTAAAAATATAATTTATTAATTTAAGTACTTAGATAATTAATCATTTAGAATTATTGCACAAAATCTTATTATTTTATTTTAGGAATATTTGCAGAAGAGGGATAGATTTTTTTAGAATTTATTTGGGTATAAATATATTTTTATATATACCTTAAATATAAATATGTAAATAATATATAGTAGTAATAATAATAATATTAGTGATAATAATAATAAGTTATAATAATAATAAGTGTTAGTAATATTAATAATAGTAGTATTAATTATAGTGTTAATAAATAGTAGTAATAAAAATGAAATAGAAAAGAAAAGAAAAGAAAAGAAAAAGAATAAGAAATAGAAGTAGAAAAGAAATAGAAAGAATAAGAATAAGAATAAGAATAAGAAAAGAAAAAAACTAAATCCTAAAACCCCCAACCCCCGCGGCTGTGACCTGCGCGCCCAGACCCGCACGCGGCCCATCTTTTCCTGTTCCCCGCTCCCACTCCCTCTATATATAAAATAATTTATTCCTAAACCCTAAACCTATACCCTAGCCGCTCACGACCTCCACGATGCCAACCTGCCAGCGCTGGAGCACCGCAGCCGCTGCAACCACCGTCGGCCGGCCGCACGCTCGAGCGTCACCCGCGCACGCGGCAGCAGCAGATCACAGCGACGAACCTCCCTTCTCGCATAGATTTTTGCCTCCTCGCTCAACCAAATTTGACCCCGTCTTCACCGGTATGTTCATGACCTATCCCTCTTCCAACTCTGTGTATTAGTTTCCTCCGATCAGCGCGTAATCCTAGGTAAAATTGAGACCAAGTTGGAGAAAAATTATAACTTTTAACTTCAGAAAAACTGCTGCAACCACCCATGTTTAAGGACTCGTACCTCCCACCACAGAGATCCAATCTTAGAATTTTTTTTTGCTATGTGAAGACCATGTAACCGAGATTATTTTCTGTCAATTAGATTAATTTATTTGGTATTATATGCAGAATTAAATTGGGTTAAAAATTATAAAAAACTATTTTCCAAACTTTCAAAATTTGCGATACGGAGGGCGTCCTGCCAAACGGGATTGCCCCGTCGTATACCAATTGCATCGATAGGCGCGTATGGTATGTCCAGACGTGTGAGCTTTCGCGAAAACTGATTTGGACTTATATGCGCGTCGGAATCAACCCGTATCCGTAAAAAGTTCCCGTATCATGACTTTTGCAAAATACCGCACCATTTAGTATATGCTCGTCAGAATGCGATAAAATATATGCCATTGGATTCGTGGTATCACGTTGGTCCTGGGACCCAAGTTTCACACGATTCTAAGACAACTGACAAAGCTGCCTATTTGTGGACCCCACGGTTGAGTTTTTGGGCGAATTTGTGTTTGGCTCACCGGAATCCAAAATTGGACGTATCGTTGAGTTCATATTGACGTTTAGAACTGGTTTGACCTATAATTTGTCCCTTTTAGAGACCTTTACCCCTAGTACGCTTTTTGGTGCAAAGTGGGCCACATGTGGACCCCGCTTTGACCCAAAATTATCATTTTGCCCTGTGTCCAAATTGGACGAAAGGGTAGTATTTTCTAGCTATCTCGCTTATTTTGGAAACGTTGGTGATATTTATTTCAGCATCTGGAGACGTTCATTCTGAGGCCGTAGTTTCTGATCTTGTGTGCTTGACTCCTGGACGTTACACTTTGCAGCTCTCTTGCCACCCAAAATATCTTACCAAATTGCTTACAGTACTTTACATGCTTATTATATTTTTATGTATTCATTACATGTGTGTTTCTTTCAGTCATATTTATATACTATATATATGTTGACACACGCTTGACACATAGTATCATGGGAGGGGAGGACAATAATTAGGCGTATGGGCTATAACCACTCTGGTAAACCGTAGTATCTAGCATTCACTACGGTAGTATATCGCGCTGGTCGCTACCCCTGAGGTATGTCAATTTCTGGTGTCGCACTGGTCGCTACCCCTGAGGTATGTCAATTTTTGATGTCCCTGACGTGTGTATGATTTATGAGATTTACATCTAGTAGACTACCCATGCCCATACGTTAAAAAGTTGTCCTCATTATGCATATTCATATAGATTATCTTGTACAACTTACTTATATATTTTTTTACCTATTATGTATGTTTACTGTATTCAAATTGGCATGCTTCTATGTATCTTGTTACGTCCCTCTAAGGACCTGGTCCCTTTTCAGGTGTAGACGATCTTGACTATTCGTAGGAGCACGGATCAGGACTTGCTACTTATCTCTTTCGAGGAGGTCTTCTCTTCGAGTCTCATGGTTTATTAGATGTTCTTATGTGGTTTCCCTTATATTCTAGTTGGCAATAGATTTGTTTCCACCCGACTATCATTCTCTGATACTTTATATTGAGATTCAGTTATATAGTAGATTGGTTATTTATTTTTATTTGATTTTGTGGATGAGATCTAGTTATGCCCTGTGACTTGTGACAATATATATATACCACGTGTGAGTTAATATTCATATTACAGTGTACGTGTGTATTATGATATCCATATATTGGAGTTGCCATATACATACGGCTGGCATGCTTACGTATTCCTAATCCTACGTATTTTGGGACTGGGGCGTGACAAAACACTTAGCATGTAGGAACACATAGCACGCAGTAAGTGTATCAACACGGATACAAGTGGTCGGATCATGATGCCTAGATGGGTCTAATACTTTTGTGGTCATCAAAGTCGCATATACAATTCATAAAGTCCAAGGGAACATTCAATCAAAAATAGTCCAATAAAACGTTTGTAAGGGACCAAATGCACGCAGAAGGATCAAGTCTGCATGGGAATCAGTTGCCGCATAAGATCAGTTGTCGCATAAGATCAGTTGCCGTATAGAGTCAGTTGCCGCATAGGATCAGCTGCCGCATAAAGTAAGTCAAAGTTTACTCCTCGGGATAAGTGATGAAGCAACAAAAAATAAATAAAATATCAGTGATGTGACATAAAGTGTGATGTAACATAAAGTGTGTTAGAAATAAAAGATAAAACCATAGAAAGATGCGCCAAGGATACACCAAAGATGCGCCAAAGTTTAGAGTCATGCATCCAAGGGAAGGTTGCCACAGGCTCTGCTTGCCGCATAAGTTCGATGTCGCATGAAGTTTGATGCCGCATGGAGTATCTTTTAGACTTACCGAATTTCTCATTCGTTCAATGAGTGAATGCACAAAAGTGTTTAAGGAAACTTGTGTAGATCAGCAGTCAACAAGATGGACGCATGCTGTCAGTATGCGACAAGAGTTCAGCCGCATAACCCTCTCGGACCGCATAACACTTCTTAGCCACATAGCTCGCTGGCCGCATGAAGACTTCGTCTTCACCAACAGTAGGTTCGACCATGGCAAAAAATTACAAAAACTGAAATCTCTTTTTCTTCATAAAAACTATATTTTAACTCTGAATTGAGTGAACCAAAAGCCAAAACGTTCGAAATAAAGTGATCCATCCTTCCCAAAAACTATTTTTCGAAAATACTATGTTAAGTAGATCAAAACCACCAAAATCTCCTGGGACCCATGAAACCCTAAGTTAGAAGAGTAGATCTAAGCAAATATATCCATCAAAACTGAGAACTCCAAGTATTAGAAACAGTCAGAATAATCATAAGCATAAAATAGACTAATAAAATGCAAGGAAAGAATAAGAAACAAAAATCAAAAGATTTCAACATGTAGTACAAGGTGTACTTGCCTAGAAATAAAAGAAAGAGAGAAAATAAAGAATAAGGGAAGAGAGAGAAACAAGTTAGCTTATATAGCTAGGGTTTGAGCATGGGTTCAAATTCATGAATAAACCAACCCACGAATAAATCATGAACTATACTAAACCAAAGAATGGGTCTAGTCTCCATGTTTGCAACCTAATGATCATGTGAGCAAGAAATACTCTAAGTAGGAATAAATACAAGCAAGAAATAAATATATCCAAAAATACGTATTTCGGGAACGGGAAGTGACATCTCTACCCACCTTAAAAAAATTTGTCCTCAAAATTCAAACCCAATGCTAACTAGAGAAATCAGAACAAGCACTACGCTAACTACAAGATCACGCAATCAAATTCAAGCATATGAAAAAATAGTGTCACATAGCATAGAAAGAAACGATTCATGAGATTCGAGATACAAAGGCATAAGAATAAATATACCTTCCGAGTCGAATAGGTGCGGATACCGAGACCGAATATCATCCCCGCACTCCCACGTCGACTCTTCCAAAGGATTATGACCCCAAGCAACTAAAAAAAGATGAATAGTCCAATTCTTGAGAACCTTCTCCCTTTGGTCCAAAACGGATACGGGTTGTTCCTCATAAGACAAGTCGGTACCAAAGACTAGCTCAGAATGGTCGAGGATATGACTCAAATTCGGAATATACCTACGCAACTGAGATACAAAAAATACATCATGCACCTCACGTAGCGAAGGCAGAATGGCAAGACGATAAGTAACATCACCTACCCGCTCGAGAATATTAAACGAACCGACGTATCACGGACTAAGCTTCCCGTGAATCTAGAATCTAATGAATCCAGGGTTTAGAGAAATCTGCAAGAACACATGGTCGCCGATAAAAAACTCTAATGGCCTACGATACTGATCTGCCTAATGTCGATGCCTATCTTGTGTAACCCGAAGTCGCTCTCTGATTTGCTTGATAACTTCTACTGTCTCCGTGATCATTTCAGGGCCTAACATCTTTCGCTCGCCAATGTCATCCTATGCCAATGATGACCTACACTTTCTTCTATACAATGCTTCGAAGGATGTTATCTGGATACTGGTCGATAACTGTTGTTGTACGAGAACTCGACGAGATATATGTGATCTTTCCAAGACCCACCAAAATCCAAAGTACAAACTCACAATATATCATCCAATGTCTGGATGGTTTCTCTCTGATTGTCTGTCTGTCTGAGGGTGGTAAGCGATACTAAATCTCAACTTAATGCCCAAACTCTGCTGTAAACTCTTCCAAAAATTTTAAGTGAACCGAGTGTATCGATCTGATACGATACTCACTGGGATATTATAATATCTTACTATCTGTCGCATATACATCTTCGCTAACTGCTCTGTGGATTGTCCCACTCGAAAGGGAAGAAAGTGAGCTACTTTTGTGAGACAATCTACTATTACCCAAATTGCATCAATACCAGTCAGGGATCTAGGTAAACCAGTCACAAAGTCCATCGTGATATGTTCCTATTTTTACTCCAAAATAGGAAGCGGCTACAATAATCCTGCTGGTCTCTGCTGGTCGATCTTCACTTGCTGACATACCAAACACCGAAAATGAATTATGCTATCTCCCTCTTTATCCAATCTACCAAAAATATTGTTTGATATCTTGATACATCTTGGTACCTGATAAATTGAATACTGAAAACTGTGCGCCTCGGTTATTACCACTTGGTACACAGAGACAATTTCTGAACCTAAGAGTTCCATCTTCATGAATAGTCAACTCTTTCTTAAGACCAGATTCACATTTCGCCCGAAGCTTCTGAACTTTCGGATCCTCTGCCTGAGCTACCTTAATCCTCTCTATAATGGTATATTGCACTTGTAAACTAGACAATACTCCTACGTCTTATGGAAGTATTATCTCAATCCCTAATTCTCGAAGATATTCTAAGATATGTCGCTGCGATGTCAAAATAAATGTACTACCTCTCCTGCAAAGAGCATCCACAACCATATTTTCCTTGCCTAGATGGTACTGAAGTTTCACATCATAGTCCTTTAACAATTCTAGCCACCTCCTCTACCTCATGTTCAAGTCCTTCTGGGTGAATACATATTTTAAGCTCTTATGATCTGTAAATATTTCCACCCGATCACCATACAAGTAATGCCTCTATAGCTTAAGTGCAAATACTACCGCCGCCGACTCCAAATCGTGAGTCAGATAATTTCTCTCATGATCTCGAAGTTGTCACGATGCATTAGCTATCACTCTTCCGTGTTGCATCAATACACACCCAAGTCCTTTGCCTGACGCATCATAATACATTGTAAATCCTTCAAAACCTATTGGAAGCATGCGAATCATAACTAAAATTAATCTCTTCTTCAATTTTTCAAATGATATCTGGCACTCTGCTGACCAGTCGAACTTAGCCTCCTTGTACGTTAATCGAGTCAGCGATGCTAAAATTTTTGTAAAGTCTGCTACGAATCTTCTGTATTATCCTGCCAATACCAGAAAACTATGCACTTCAGCTACTATCTTAGGAACTGGCCAACTCTCTATGGCCTCAACCTTATTCGGATCTTCTTCGACTCCTGCTCCAGAGATGATGTAACCTAAGAATGATATGTGATCCAACCAAAACTCATGCTTGTTGAGATATACGTATAACTGGTGTTCTCTTAAAATCTGTAAGACCTTCCGAAGATGCCCCTCATGTTCCTCTTTGCTACTGGAATAAACAAGAATGTCGTCTATGAAAACCACCACGAACTGATCTAGGTATGGCACGAAAATATGGTTTATCAAATCCATAAATATTGCCGGAGCATTATTCAGTCCGAATGGCATAACTAAGAATTCGTAATGCCCATATCGTTACCTAAATGATATCTTAGGTATGTCTTGCTCCCGAACTCTTACTTGATGATCAAAGATTGATCTTGGAGAAAATCTTGGCTTTACTCAGCTGATCAAACAAATCATCGATCCTTGGTAATGGATACTTGTTCTTCATTGTTACATCGTTCAACTATCTGTAGTCGATACATAACCGTGATGACCCATCATTCTTCTTCACTAGAGCCACTAGTGCTCCCCAAGGTGATCCACTGGCTCGAATAAACTTATTTAACTTCAGTTCCTCTATATGTTGGTATAATATATCTAGCTCTGATGGTGCCATTTGGTAAACTTTACAAGATATTCACCCTGTCCCAGGGATCAATTCTACACAAAACTCAACGTCTCTTATTGGGGGTAACCCTTGTGGTTCTTCCATAAAGACGTCTAAGAACTCATTAACTGTCTCAGGGAGTTGTTCTTCTATTAATATTGTCGCTGCGATCCTCTCTTCATGTTGGTCTTCCACAGATTTGTCGAAGGTGAAACCTTTTGTACCCGGGATACTAAATTATACCTTACCCTTATGGCAATCTATCGTAGCATGACTGTCTCTCAGCTAGTCCATGCCTAAGATAACGTCAAATTTATCCATAGAAAACTTGATCAACCGTGCTGGTAGTGAACGCCCTCACACTACGACCAGACACGCTATACATATTCTACTAACTCCTACGAGCCCATTACCAGTGAGTATATTCAACCTCTCTGGCAATATCTCGAACTTTAATCCAATACGTATCACGAATAGTGCAGATACAAATGAATAAGATGCACCTGAATCAAACAATGCTACATCAGGAAAGGATGTGACATAAATGTTACCTGCCACCACGTCGCCCGATGCTAAAGCCTCATCCAAGGACAAGGTGAATGCCTGTCCTTGGCCCTGCTGTGCTCCTCGCTGTTGTCTTCCTTGGTGACGCTGTTGTCGCCTTTGTTGGCCCTGCTGCTGGTTCTGCTGGTTCTGCTACAGCTGGTATATCTCAGTTTGCATCAGTAACAGACGCTGAGCTAATGGCCTTACTGCTATTGATGGCCCTCTCTGCTGGACTTCCCTTGGTGCTGGCAGTGCTGATAACTGTTGGACTAGCCCTCCTAGCCTCTACATCATTCAGCAATTGGCAATCTGGTAATCTAGACTGCATACCTCATACACAACCCATTGGCTGTCCTATATACATCTCTAGTATGGCCTTCTTTGCCACAGAAAGTGCAACCCACCAGTGCTCTCTGGCGTTGTTGCTGTTGTTGTTGTCTCAGCTGCTGCCGAGCCGGTACTGTCACCGTTAAAATTGCTGCCGAGCCGATACTGTTACGCCAGGTGATAGTACTGACGTCCGAGGTACTCCTCCACCTCCTCCTCCCCTTTGAGCATGAGACCTCTTCGGGCCTCCTGTCCTTGCCGATAACCTTTAAATGGTAAGCTTTGGCCTCCGAGCTGCTATCAGTACCTCTTCATAAGTCTGGTAGTCATGCCCCTCTACCAGTTATAAAATATCCAGATGAAGTCCTTGTTGGAATCTTATTACTCTATCCGACTCCGTAGCTACCAAATTTGGAGAGAATCTACTCAGCCTACAAAACTCGACTGCATATCCATCCACTATTCTACCGGCCTGCCTGAGACCGATAAATCTCTATTGGAGCTCATACTATGCTACGACTCCAAAATATTTAGTCCTGAATTGAGCCTTAAAACTATCCCAAGAGATGTGATGCCTCAAGCCAACCTCTACTGACGCCTACCAGTCACGGACAAGGTCTTCAAGCTGCAATCGAACTTGATCAACTTATTCATCAGTCGGAACCCTTGTTGTTGCCATAATAACATCAATATCCTATAAACAGACATCTTCTATGATGGCGTCCTCCGTGCCATCGAAGTACCTTGGGTTAAGTCAGCAAAATCTAACCAATGCCCCCGAATCAGTCCTTCCTTCTCTTTCCAGGGCCGTTTGCAAACCCAGACTCAACAAGATATTATGTTCTTGCTGTTGAAACTACTGATGGTGTTGCACCGCCATCTAGTGTTGTTGCATAGCCATCGTTCCTCGGAGGATCTACAACAATACTGAGGTTTCAAGTACCACTGGTACTACTGGTACTGCTGGAGATACGGGTATTTCAGGGACTGGTAGCTCTATATGTCCTACTTCTGGTTCCACTGTGCCAGCTTGTTCAATTTCTGGCTCTAATCGAATTTGACTCTGAACATGTGCTACCTCCCGTTTTTGCCCAGGGGAACCCTGTCCTACCATGCCTGCTGCTCCAGCAACTGAAGAAGCCCTAAAGAAAAGGACAAGAACCATGAAGAACAGGACGAGAATGATAAAGTAGGCACGCAGTTTAACAGTTCAAGCGATGGTATCGAAGAAAATAAAGCAAGATATCAAGGGAATTTTTTTTGATTGAGACTCCTATGCCCATAACACCACACAAGTTTGAAAACACAGACCTGCATGGGCCACCACTAAAACTTTGTCACGCCCCAGTACCGGAATACAGAGACGGACATGGACAGCTCCCTCGTACAAGGTATAAAACGTCGTACTGCGGTCACGGCTGTAACTAGACAAGGGAGTGTATACTACAAGAAAGTCACTTAGGGTCACGTAGAACATCTATTATCTCAATCAGTCAAATAAGAACAGTAAACATAGAACATATATGACAATGAAGTAAGGCATCCCAAATGTCCTGCCACAACATTCAAGAAACCAGGTATGCAAAAATAAAAAGGCTGGCAGAGTAACAAGAGTACATGACCATGATTAGCTGAAGTCTGATTAATTATAATCATGTAGGGAACTAATTATCCATATTCACGGCTAACATGTGTCGGTGGCTAAACGTCTAAAATGAGTAAAATATGAAATAACGAGCACAGAAGAAGATACGCATTCATTTTTCTCGGTGGCCATCCACCTGGTGCGTGCCATTGTTCAGGGGGAAGTACGTTTTGTCCTCGGGTGCTGGCTTTAAACCTGGCCATTTAAAACCAGTGGGGTTAGACCCCAAATAGCAAGTACCACAAAGGAAGCATATATACAAAAATAAAACCAGGTTATAAAATATATATATATATATATATATATATATATATATATAGTTATGTCTCGTAGTTTCGGTTCATAGTCAATCGTGACGCAACAATCTAACCTTACAACCAAACAAGGACAAGGGTTAAACCATCGCACCATGATAATCCATGTCCCTAGACTATTTGACAGCAGATACAATACACAAATATGCTTAGTTACATAATCTGACAATCACTTGTACGACTTACCAAATGGAGTCTGGGTTATCCCAGAGATATTATGCATATAGGATTCCTCAGATCGAACCAGGTACTAGAAGGGTTAGTTGAGCCACAAATCGTCGCATAGCACATAGTAGTATGCATCGGTCCCTCGTAAGGCCACCGTGCTAAGATTGTATAGAACACATAGTATCATATAATAGTCGGATATTGTCATCCATTAATGAGGATTTAAACAATATCCATGGGGACTAGCATGCACACCCAATTCAGATGACTGGAGGTGGCTAGTTAGGCACGATCTCAATATTCTTTTCCCTCCCAATGCTCTACAAGTTTAGTTGCCTAGTTAACACTAATGTTAACCGGAATCTCATGACGTGGTCACATGGTATTCCCCTTATATGACGTACCATAGTACAGCCACGCTAGATATGAATCCACTTTTTAACTTGATAGTTCAATTTGGGTTCACCCCAGCGTGATGTAATAATCAACAGATCCTAGCCTCGCTTAGTCATTGACTAACCCTTATGTCCATGCTGGAGATTGAGTCATATCACATGTCACGTAGCGCATAGGTACACCATAGTGTAAACATGTAATATAATCATGTAGGAACACTTAGCATGTAGGAATATATAGCACATAGTAAGTGTATCAGCACGGATACAAGTGGTCGGGTTTTGACGCATAGATGGGTCTAATACTTTTGTGGTCATCAAAGTCACACATACAACTCATAAAGTCCAAAGGAACATTCAATCAAAACTAGTCCAATAAAACGTTTGCAAGGGGTCACATACGTGCAGAAGGATCAAGGCCGCATGGGAATCGGTTGCCGCATAGAGTCAGTTGCCGCATAGGATCAGTTGTGGCATAGTATCAGCTGTCGCATAGAGTAAGTCAAAGTTTACTCCTCGGGATAAGTGATGAAGTGACAAAAAATAATAAAATATCAGTGATGTGACATAAAGTATGATGTGACATAAAATATGTCAGAAAGAAAAGACAAAACCATAGAAAGACGCGCCAAGGATGTGCCAAAGATGCGCCAAAGTTCAGAGTCATGTTTCCAAGGGAAGGTGGTCGCATGCTCTGCTTGCCGCATAAGTTCGATGTTGCATGAAGTTCGATACCGCATGGAGTATCTTTTGGACTTAGCAAATTTCTCATTCGTTCAGCGAGTGAATGCACTTGTGTAGATCAGCAGTCATGCTTCCAACAAGATGGACGCATGCTGTCAGTATGCGGCAAGAGTTTAGCCGCATAACCCTCTCGGGCCACATAGCACTTCTCAGCCGCATAGCTCGCTGCCCGCATGAAGACTTCGTTTTCTCCAATAGCAGGTTCGGCCATGGCGAAAACTCCCAAACATTGAAATCTCGTTTTCTTCATAATAAGTACATTTTTAATTCCGAATTTAGTGAACCAAAATCCAAAACGTGTGAAATGAAGTGCTCCATCCTTCCCAAAAATTATTTTTCAAAAATACTATGTTTAAGTATATCAAAATCACCAAAAACTCATGGGACCCATGAAATCCTAAGTTAAAAAATTAGATCTAAGTAAATTTATCCATCAAAACCGAGAACTCCAAGTATTAAAAATGGTCAGAATCATCATAAGCCTAGAATATAATAATAAAATGCAAGAAAAGAACAAGAAACGAAAATTAAAAGGTTTCTACATGTAGTGCAAGGTGTACTTGCCTAGCAATGAAAGAAAGACGAGAAATGAAGAATGAGGGAAGAGAGAGAAACAAGTTAGCTTATATAGCTAGGGTTTGAGGTTTAGACCATGGGTTCAAATTCATGAATAAATTAACCCACAAATAAACCATGAACCATGCTAAACCAAAGAATGGTTCTACTCTCCATGCATGCAACCTAATGATCATGTGAGCAAAAAATACTTTAAGCAGGAATAAATACAAGCAAGAAATAAATATATCCCAAAATACGTGTTTCGAGAACGGGGAGTGCCAGGGGGCTCGGGGGAGGGGGCGCGGGTGGCCGGGCTAGGGAGGAGGGAGGGGTTGAGGCATGGGGAGGAGGGGGGCTCAGGGAGAGGAGGGTGGGTGGCAGGTGGGGGCACGAGGAGGAGGGGGGCCGAGTGGGGGCGGGGGAGAAGGGGGTGAGGTGCGGGGAGGAGAGGGTGGTGGCGAGTTGGGGCGGGAGGAGGAGGGGGTGGTCCGGTGGGGGCGCGGGGAGGGGAGGAGGAGGAGGAGGATTAGGGGGAGGGTTATGATTAGGATTATGATTAGGAAGGGATATATTAGTCATTTTATGTCGAATTTGACGTCCGTTAACGGCAGAAAATTAAATTTGGTGCAAAATACACCAAATATAAAATACGATATTTTTTTTAGTCTAAAGATCTTTAATTATAAAAAATGTAAATCTAAGGAAAAAAATTGTACTTTACCCCTTTCATAATAACTTCTTTTCCTTATTTATATATATATATATATATATATATATATATATGTGTGGATAAGTACGACCAGTCGAGATCTAATCCGATCAAACCGGGACTGGATTGTTGGACCCACGTAACATGCATGATCAGAATCCCATATAAGACTTGAATTAATTAATATTCAACAAGCTCACTAGGCGCGCTAAAACGTCCTCGTCCTCACCTTTTTTTTTATTTATCAAATTTCAAAGTTGTCGGTAATTCGGACGTTGACATACGAAAAAAAACGTCGAGATGCATCAATCTCACTCACTAGTTTGAAATGGTCGGCTGGTGGGAGCTAGACCGACGATTGCGTGATACAAATTTAAAGGCCTATACAATATAAAATTGAGTATATGCATGTGTTCCTAGGATGGACCATAGGCTGACTAAACAAAAAGAGTGGCCAGCTGGAGGTGTAAGAAGACAACATGGGAGTTGAGGACGTCTTAAAAGAGAAATCAAAGATTAAATTAGGAAAAGTGGCCATGGAAAATATTGGTCAAAGTTGATACGATATAAACCTTTTATTTATCATTTTAATATATCTTTGTCTCCCTACGTAGGAATAGTACCACTAAAACCTCCTGATAATATATATATATATATAGACTATTACATGTATATATGTACATAAAAAAGAAGTCAAAAATTTACTCTATTCTGAACTGAACTTAAAATATTATAATTTTTTTTAACAAAATTAATGTTATGTCAATATCGTCATATCCATCTCAGCGTATCTATACCGTATCGTGTCTGGTCAATAAAAAATCGTGTCCAATATACTAAAAATATGAAAAACTGACAAAAACAATACTATTTATTCGTGTTATTTTTGTAAGTAGGTCCGATCAACTACCAATCCGGATTGAAACTATTCAATATAATGCGAGATTATCCTAGTCTTCAATATATATATATATATATATATATATATATATATATATATATATATATATGTGTGCACGTGTCCCACATGCGCGTCTGGTGGACAAGCGTGCGTGTGTGCATGCTCGCGCGCTCACTCTTATTAGGTAGTGAACTTAATAATGAGATTATTAAGCCAGCATTGTCATCTTTTTTATATAGACTATATACGAGTAATTAAAAGCTATAGGAAAAAAAATCTTGTTGTAAACAAGTTGCAGAAAGGGCTCTTATAGTTACCACAAACTAAATTTAGTCCACCTCAGTCAAAAAATAACATATGCATCAATATGTATCTTACTTTTCAGAAAATTATACCCTCTAGAAAGAGAAAAATGGACTCTCGTCAGTTCAAAATCAATGAACAATAATTTTAGACACCGATCGAAGACTATACAAGATTATCATCAAACTGAACAATGTACAATATTTTTTCGTCAAGAAATATTACAACCCTTCAAAAGTATACAAATATTAGATTGAGACCTCAAATCCTCATACCTACAATAAGCAGCAACTGAGAAACAACAACTCCAAAAAATGCAATTGAGACATCAAATTCTCATATCCCAAATTTGTAAATAATAAAATAATTGCTAGTTGTTACTATATACTCGCATAGCTGTTAATCTAAATCTTGACCAGAAGCTCAAAAAAATCAACTTGAAAATATTTTTGGTGGGCTCTTTTTTTTTTCAAAATAAGAGTTAATGGAAGGGGTTAGAGCGATAAAATAGAATGGCTCAAAATTTAGACTGAATGATATATTTGCTCCAAAAAAAATGGTTGGCTCAAAATTTGGGGCACCCCAGCCAACTAATGGCACCGCCCCTGTATATATGTATGTTACACGTATTTTATATTATTTGAAAAATACAAACAATTTTTTTTTTATTTGTTTACTATTTGCACGAGTAAACAATATTTTTTAAAAAAAAAAATTTACTTGTAAAGATCAAACAACAAAACTTTAATATTTTTCTATATGTAATTATCTAACTGCCCATGATCAATTCAATGAACATTTTTAATTAATAAATATAGGCAACATTTTTGGAACAAATTTTTTTACGGTGAAGTCTCAACTATTCTTATTATATAGTAATTAATATATATGTACATGCATTACACGTATTTCATATTACTTGAATTTTTTTTAAATTTTTTTAATACTTTAAAAAAGCAAAGGTCCTTAATTTTTTTATTTTTTTGAAAAACAAACAACATCTTTCTTAAAAAAAATATACACGTAATTATCTAACTATCCATATTAAATTTATTGAACAATTTTATATATTAAATATAAATAATAATAATTTTGTAACAAACAAATTTACCATGAAATCTCAAATTTTCTTATAGTATAGATATAGAATATAGATCATACTTAACAAAAATTATCGGTCTAACTTATGCATTGAAGGGGTTCTATTGAGACCAACTTTAGTGACTTTTTTGTCTACTCTCGATCCATCGATTGGAAGAACTTCGTCCAATGCTAGTATAATTTTATACTTAAAAGAGTACTACTAAAGTTATTTAAGAGGATAATAAACAAGTAAAAAGAGTGATAGCCATTTGGCAACATACTACCTAGAGTACTAACTAAAGTGTTGTAGGTAAATAAAGCTCTTGTTCTCATGGCAGGCAAGGGAAAAAACAAGGACTCAACTGTAGGGTTAAAAGCCCAGCATGTAGGACCACAGTCAGTTATTTAACCGATTCAAACTAGTAACAGATCTATGAAAGTCTTACGCACATGGAATTTTGTTTTGTGTTAATAACTAAATTATATATATATATATATATATTAAATTATAATTTGATACCCTCAACTATTCGAAATGTTTAACTCGATACTTTTAACTTTGATAGTTATCAACTTAATATTCTTCTTCCATTTTTTTTTTCTAACGGTGATAACCGAAATTGAAAATGACAAGATTATCCTTCTCTTTTTCTCTTCCTTCCTCTCTCTCCGGCAACCCCCCTCCCTCCTCTCTTTCTCCGACGCCGACGCCGGCGGCCAGGAGGGGGGGGGGAGGGCACAGCAGAAGCGGCATGGGTGGCCGGCGCCGACGAAGAACGTGCAGTGGGAGGCGCGGAGGGGAGCGCAGGGGCACGCGGGGAGGGCAGGGTGTCGTGTGTCGAGGGCCGAGGGTGCACGGGGAGAGCCGGAGGGCGCTCGGCGAGGACTGGGGGGCGCTCATCGAGGACGGGGGGCCGCACGACGAGGGTCGAGGGGCGTGCCGGGAGGGCAGAGGATGACGCACGGCGGGCCGCGTGGATGGGAGTGGCGCTGTGTTGCTGGGGGCGTGCGGCGGAGCCTGCCGTCGAGGAAGGGGGAGGAGAGTAGTGGGGGTGGGGGGGAAGGAGCAGCAGGGCCTATAAATGTAATTTTTTTTTTTTTTGGTCAACGAAAAAGTTAACTGTGGGGTAACGGAGGGTACAAGTTGAAAATATTAGTTGAGGAATGATATTTAGTTATGACCTATCAAAATTGAGAATATCAAGTTGAACATTTCGAATAGTTGAGAGTATTAAATTATATTTTAGCCATATATATATATATATTATTATCATATCTATTAATGTTAAAGGGTCTTGTAATCTAATATCGAGCATCAGTAATCTTGATATGCATGTGATATTCTTGCATTGAGAATATCTTCTATGTATCATAGTTTGCAGTGTCGATCGATGTTGATTCGGTACAATTTAGCATATTCCGATTAGATATCGATCGACCAATATCGATAGTGATTTATACCTACATTGGAATCTTCTTTTCAGCCAATTCGAAAAAGAGATTTTAATGAAAAAAGACCAATGAACAATAGTGTAAAAGCATAGTAAAGTAGTAAAAATATGTAAAAAAATAATTCTTTTTTGAATTTGTTATATGTTCAGTATGTTTAAAAAAAATTTCCAAGTACCTACGTGAAGAAAGAACGTACATTGTAGTTAAAAAGTTTTTAATTTTTTTAAAAATAGTTGATAATATACATACATCTTGGACGACTCAATTTTGATCCGTTTTTAAGCGATATTATAACAATAGAGATTAATCTTCTTCCTAAAAAAATGATAAAATAAACTTATTAATTAATTAATTAATTTTTCAATAAATTAAAATACAAAAATTAACTTATAATTTGATTAAATTATACGTCAGTGACAGCGATTAAAACATATAGAAAAAGGAAAAGAACAAAAACGTCGCTTTGTACTTGCTATATATCAGAAAAGATCTGCTGTGCCACTCCCAACTCAAACTCAGATTTTCATCCCCATTGGTTGATACTAACTGATATTAGCAGATAATATGACATTAATTAACATACAACATATATTAATGGCTGAAACTAACATCTACACATTAATAACTAACATAACTTGTTAACTAACTTACCTTGCTGCTATTTCTTACACCTCACCTTCATTAGTACAATGTAACCTCACCCTTGTAATCAGTATGTTACTTTTGCAGTCTATTCTGTTTCAATTCTATTACATGTAGATCTCAATCGATATAAAACAAAATTGGAATCTACATGTAATAGGATAAGAACCGACTATAGAATAGAAATAATGGAACAACAGATCTGCTGTAGCTATATATTCGCAACATTCGCGGAACAATCAACTTATTATTTTTTATTTATTCGTTTAAAAATAAGCTTTGCATGGGCTCACGCGAGCCGAATTTTATAATAATTCGCTGATTCTATTCGCGGTGCACACTATATATACACACACGCGAAGGTTCTCTTTCTTTTTCAACGAATTAATCGACCACTAGCTAAGCTCTCCCGCGACGCTGCGTTCTGGTGCTCCGCAGGTGCTAAACATGCTCCGCCTCTTCCCCAGGTTTATGCTCCGACCCTTTCACTTTTGCAATTTTGCAGAATAATATCATTTGCGAAATATTATCTTGTCCTTTTTTTTGTGAAGACAATTTGCCCGCTAAGGTTAAAAGAAAGAAAGAAAGAAGGGTCGTTACAAAAATTTTAAGGAGTTATTTGTAGATTTGTTCTGTTTAATATTACAGTAAAAGAAAATTGATTTGGTTAAGCTTTAAAATTCTTAGATTTTGCAGAATAGATAATTAGCAGTTGTGTAACAGAGTAGGGCCTATAAATGTAATAAGTCATTTGCATTTCTAGACTACGTACCTGTTGAATAGATTTGGATGGAATTTCTTTTTGACGTTTAGAAGAATAATTCCGGATTAGAAAGGACAGTGGTGGAATGATTTTTGTTGAAATAAGTTTTATTTATTTATGGTACTTATTTTATAAGTAAAATGGTTTCGGTGATCAACAGGAGAACGACGGTGACCAGAAGAGTTGGTAACTCTAGGCGGCTTGCATCGACCGCATTTCAAAGCCGAAGGTATGATCTCGATATATTATATATAATATATAAACATATTATTTATCATAATTATTCATCTTCAGACTCTCTTACCACAAAAATAGAGTAGGTTCTTATGAACAGTGTCATAATATTTGAGTGCCACCAAAGGGGTGATCCGATAGTTGGGAGCAGCGAGAGTCAGGGCTATTATATGTTCAATATCTATTTTCGAATTGTTCGTCAGACTAGTATTTCGGAAATTCCTATTTGAATCGCGAAATAAACGACACATTTTACGTAACTTCTAGTCCGGATGGAATCCGTTTGCTTAATTGTTTGTGTTTGACATCAAATGGAATCTCCGATCAAATATAATCGCAATTCAAATTTGATTCTTAGAAAAAAAATGTTATAAGTTCAAACTTAGATAATTATAATAATTTTAAAATATTTCTATGTAAAAATTTACTAACGTTTTGATCTCCGTTCCTACTTTTAAATTGTCAATCTTACCTGTCGGTACATTAGCAAACAATCCATACACATTAACCTCTCCAACCCAATTATCATTTTTTTTTCCAAAAAAATGTTATTAATAGCATAGAATTAATTCTATAATTATTAAAAAAAATGATAATATTACCGGAAAATATAATAAGAAACAAAAAGATAAAATAAAGCAACAGAAAAATTTTAATCCGAGTGTTCTTCTTTATCTAATAAGCTTTGTTGACTAATGGATTAATCGTTATACTTATATTCAAAATTAATCAGTGAAAACATATTGTTAAAAATAACTATTAACTAGGATAGAGAATATGTTATATTGATATTTAAACAATTCATTGATCCCTAATTTTCAAATGATCACTATCAAACTTAGAGTTACCTTCCACACTTCTGCATTCTTTAAATAAATTGCGGTTGTTGATAATTATTATTTATAATTGAATAATGAAACAGTTTGATCATACATTTGATTTTGAGACTTCAAAACTAGTTTAAGTTTGATAACATTTTTAAACCTTCTTTTTCTTTTTAGTTTCTCTCTCTTCATTTCTCTTATCTAACAAATGTTAGTAATATATAATATAAACATTATAATATTAGTAATATATAATATAAACATCACAATATCATATAGAATAAGCTATTCTTCTGAGTAGCTAAAACTCCGAGATAACCAAATAGACCATTTAAATCCAAAACATTGAGCGATGGCATTCGCAGTTCTAACTTGGAAGATTTTTTATTTTTTCATGTCTAAAAGAGGGCAATATTATTAAGCTGCCAATGCCTACAATATATATTTTGCTTGCCATTCGATGTTTGTTTACGAGGTAGCAGCAGGCCAAAGAAGTGTTTGAAAATGTAAAAATGTAAATGTTATTTCAAAACTACACCTTTTATTTGTTTCATTTTTAATCTTTTTTGAGAAAAATCATGTTAGAGTTTTTTTTCTTAAGAACACTTCAAGTGAGTATTTCAATATATAGTTATGCTTAGTACTGAGGTATGCATATGGGGTGTGGTGGCCCATGTGGATGCATATGGAATGTTTTCCAAGATGATCTAAGTTCAAATTCCTCAAACAAACATTTATGTTTTTTGTCACACTTCATGGAAAATTTCTCTTAGAAGCCAAGTCCTGAAGGAGCTTAGCGACTCAAACTCGATAGAAGGGCGAAGGGCGTAAAGTGGTGCTTTGATGGCACACTTTGCACTTTGCGTCAGACGAGAGATGACACATGTGCGCATTGTTGCACTCGTTTTATGCACGGTTGCTGCGGGTGCGTGAGTGCGTGTATGCGCGGCTAGGTGCGTGTATGTGTGACATGCACGGCTATGTGCACATGTGTTGTTGTGCTACTGTGCGGCGATGTTGCAGTATGCGCGTATGTGAGAATGTGTGTATGCGCGGGATGCGCAGATCGCATGCATATTCCGTTGATTGCGGGTTTTGTACGATTTTGGAAAGTAAATCAATTTAAATCGATCCTAATATTTTGGGATTCCATTTTTAATTGATTGTTGTCCTTCCATATTTGGATGACGGCCAGAAAAGGGTTTTCACCCATATCTATAAATAGTCTCTTCGTGTCTCCTTTTTAAAGAAATACACAAAATTGAGAGACCGAAGAGAAAGTGTTGTGGCCTCCACCTTCGTCCAGGTGTCCGTTTGAGTTGGTTGCAGAGGTGACTATGAGCATTCCAGAAGTTCATCTTGTGAACTTACTGGTTCCTAGGAGCAGATCGTCAAGAGGACGAATTTTGCTTTGAGCAACAATGATCTTTATCACCCCAGTAAGATCTTCTTTCCTGTCTTATTCTCTTTCTTCTTAAACTTGTAATGTCTATCTCAATATTGCAACTATGTTTGCAAGAAAGAACGAGTTTGATTTTAGTCTGTTTGTAATTTGAACTTCAATGGTGTATCGTTGGAGTTAAGTTTTATCAGAGAGCAAACTGTGATAATTTTTTATGAATCTATGTTCTTGGCTAGTGTGATCTATCTTTGCTTCCTTAGGAATAACAATCGTAAAGCAAGATCTGATAAAGTTGTAGAACTATATAAGTCTTCACGATACAAGTTTTAACAAACTTGAGAAGTTTGACGGAGAGCACTTCAGCATCTGGAAGTGGAAGATCAGTCTTAATCTTAAACTCGTAACGTCGATTATGTGTTGACAGATCCTGAACCAACTCTTCCCAAAACTGATAATGCATGGAGGCTAGTAGAAACCACTACCTTGCAACGGAAGTGGAGGAGAGACAACAACCTCTGCAAATTGTTTATTCTGAATACCATGAATGATTCAATGACATAATCATACAACAAGAAAGTCCACGCTAAAGACGTCTAGGAGTCTCTGAAAAGTACTACAAGTCTGACGAGAAGATGTCCAAAATCTATATCATTGACAAATTTATGACGATGAGATTTGAAGATGAGAAGGTCATACTTCCGTAAGTCAAAGAACTTCTGAAACTTGCAAAAAAAGTTGAAGAGAAAGGCATGAAGAAAGAAGACAAATTCATGGTGGGAGTTATCGTCTTCAAACTTCCTCAGGGTTGGTTCAAGTTCAAGACTTATACGTACTATAAGAATATAGAAAATGATCTAGAATTCATCTTGCACTTGGTACATATTGAAGATGAGTTGAGGGCACAACCCAAGGTGGACAGTCGGTCCAACCAGTTGGCCAAGGTTAACATGGTGTATGCTGGAGACTCCATGGGGAAGCATAAGGCTTCCCATGCCAACAAGAAGAGGGACTTCAACCAATTGAAGGTGAAGTCAGCTTCTTTCAAGCCAAAGTCCAAGTATGACATGAATTGCTACAACTGTGGCAAGAAATGCCATTACAAAGGACTGTAGATACAAGCCTAAACCGAAAAAATAATGTGAGGCTAACTTGGTTGATATATATAATTGTGCAGGTTGACTCATCTGGGGTAGACACTGACTAGTGGGTAGACACGAGTGCATACTGCTATGTATGCTAACAAATGGAGTTGTTTGCCACATACAAGTCTACTTCAGAGAAGGTTTCGATAGAGAACAATTCACACGATAAAGTACTTAGGATCGGGATGGTGCTGCTAAATCTGACTTTGGAAAAGTTGCTGACGTTGTAGGATGTGAAGCAAGTACTGGTGATTGCTAAAAAACTGTTCTCAAGAAGTCTTTTGTGTAACGTAGGCTTAAGGATAGACATCAACGCTGGTTAGATGGTGATGTCATATAAAGAAACATACTTTGGAAAAGTTTAGCTTATAACTTTGTCTTTTATCGAAGGGATGTTCAAACTTTAGGTTATAACTTTGTCTGATAATGTCAATAGTGTCTCTTCGTTTGGTGATCCTCTTGAGTTGTGACACAATAGACTAGGACATGTACATTATAAAAGAATAAACAAGATATCTAATCTAGGGCTTATCTTTAAATATGTGTGTAAGAAGGTAGAGAAGGATGAAGTATGTATGCAGACAAAAATTGTAAGAAAACTATTCAGATGGGTGAACCAAAGCACAAATCTTTTGGACTTGGTGCACTTAGATATCTATGAATTCAAATAATTCTCCACAAAGGTCGGGATGAAGTATTTTATTACTTTTATCGACAACTTCTTGAAGTATGCGTTCGTCTATCTTCTCAAGTTGAAAGATGAAGCCTACGAGAAGTTTAAGGACTTTAAGGCTGAAGTAGAGCGTTAAACTGATAACAACTCAAGCACTACCAAAATAATACATATTAGCGACGTCAAAAAAGTCGCTAATAGGTAAAAAAAATGTCGCTAAAATATATTAACGACGTAATTAGCGACATTTTGGTGTTGTCGCTTAATCCATGGTCGCTGACAAGAAATTCATCGCTATTCGTCACTATAACAACGTATATTTGCGAGGCGTACACGTCGTCAAATATTTTGTTATTAGCGATGTTCAGCTACGCGACGTCGATATATCAACGACGTTGTATATTGTCATATAATGTCGCCAAATCAGCGACATTATCATCGACGATTTGCTACACCAATGCTGACTTGGCAGAAATTGCCATGTCAGCTTTTTAGCGACGTGTAGCGACATTTTGACACAGATTAGCGATGTCCTTGATACCAGTTAGCGATATTTTAACAGAATTTAGCGACGCACTGTCATATCGGTAAACGTCGCAGAACGTCGCTAAATTTTAAAAAACTAAAAAAAGCGTGTAATTTCTAAAATTATTTTTCAACAAAAGTCTGCCTGCAGTTATAAAATCATAGTTTATATAAATAGACCCGGAGCAACCGTCCATTGAATTTTCTAGGTTCGTCGATCTCTTCGGTGGAATACTCAACACCGGTACATACATAAACACGCCAAGAATATCAAAACACGTAGAAATATCCCAACAAATAAATACATGAATCTAAAATAATGGCACATCCGTGTCATCCAAATAATGTAGTGAAAAGTATGAAATAAGTACATCAAAGACCCAAGAATGGGCCAATACACACAAACATACTAAAAAGTCGCAATAAGAACTACTATGGACTAGGAGGAGAAGGAGGAACACTGTCGCACATCTGGGATAGAGGAAGCCATACTACTCCTGAGAAAGCATCACCGATCCCAATAGAGGAGGTAGTGGAATCGATGGAGTCGGTGTCGGTGTCGGCGGACCAGGATGACGTATCTGCTCCAATGCTAGCAGTCGAGCATTGTATGAATACATGGCAGAATACCATCCTCTAAGTGTTCGTCTCCACAGTCCGGCTCAAAAAATTCTGCATCGCATATATCCTTGAAAGTGGGTCGCTCATGGCCATATGCAACCCCTCCAGCTAGCATGTATGCGCTCCGTAGATGCGGACAGAGTCGCCAAGCTGCGCTCTGTCGTCTGGCTCATAGTCCTGAGCTTTGTAAGGTTGTGATCCATCGTCTGGATTGTCACGCCCCAATCTTTCGCAGGCTTATCGGCCGTCCCCGCTAGGCGAGAATCATCGCGTCAGCGCTCCCGCGAGACGATCGCTTGCTCGAACTCTCGACCTCAGGATAAGTTGGTAAGTCTCGTCGTGTTTCCTCTTATATCGCATGGCACACTGCCACACGAGTTAAGCTATTCAAACATTGCCATAAAACTGATCCTAAGACAACTAGAAAGATAACATAAATAGTTGGTGCACGGAACCTATATTACGTGTTTGAATTTGTCGAGCGGGCGAGTAGTCCCCTCACCATTGCATTCGTGTATTGATAATCCACTAGGTTGTTTGCAGGGTGCGGGAGAACCTCGTTCGGTGCGGATGCCTCCTTCGTAAGTGCTTAAGGCGCGAAGATAACTCTGGAGCCTTGGGACGCTGCATCCGGAGCAGAAGCACATATACAAGACATAATGTTGGAACATCATCTGAACATCGCCTGTACAATTATTCCACAAATGTAGTCACTTGGCACACTTTTACAGTTTCAGAGAGAGAGGATTGAGTGACTTGTAAACTCGGCCTAGCGCCGCCTGTAACACTTGTTTCAATATCAATAAAATAGTTTGCTTTACTTCTACTTGTGTTATTCAATGCTTCCGCTATTGTCGACTCAGTAAACTTGTTATCAATCGCTTATGCGTTTATATATTTCGCTACACTCGGACAATCTGTGCGACTCTGTGGCTTAGATATCTTACCGCCAGCCAATGAACCACGGCCTTGTACGGGCGCGGCTCACGCTCGTGCGGCATCACGCCCAGATGGGTCAAAGCGATCGTCCTGCAGGAGCGCTGGTGCGGTAATTCTCGCCTAGCGGGGACGGCCGATTAGTCTGCGGGAGATCGGGGCGTGACATAGATTAGAGTCCTAATCTCCAATAGGCTACACCCGAGCGCATCAAAACATGCGGTGATCTTCGCATCGTCGGTCAGCGGCTGAGACTGGGACTACTCCAAAATCCTCCATAGCAACTCATCACACAGGTCAGCAATCTGACGGTCAACGCTTTCTTGGGCTTGTGCTGGGAATGTACACTGACAGAGGGGGCCCTGGATGACTGTGTCACAATAAAGGTGTTGTAGGATTCTGTACCGTAGTACGTACCCCTCTGAAGACCACCAACGATGGTCATCTAGAGCTCGTCCGCCGACGGAGCTGTAGAGGGCTGCGAGAAAGTACTACCCCATACTCATCCTAGAAAAATGGTTGCTAACGTCTAAGGTACTTATTACTAACTATATAGATATCTATTTGCATATTTTCAAAGTTATATTAAAACTAACACAAGGTAAAGTAACATACATAGGTCTGCGTAGCCTTCTCATCGATGAGCTTTCCGCCCTTCTGATGAGTGGTCAGGAAGATAGTCACCATGTTGGCATCATTACCCCTCTGTACCTGTTTAAAATTATATTATTTGTTATGAAAATTAAACATCTTATCCTGCTTTTATTAAAATAATATATTCAATAGAATATATAGCAGACGACAAAAATATTTCGACATAGAAATCGAGCCACCACACCACTTTTCTGCCTTCGACCTAGCCGCCTTTGCCTTCTCTGACCTCTCCATCTACCTAGGTTCGCTGAATCTTGCCTTGATCGAAGTCCACTACTCAGGCGTGATCCAACCGTGGATCGGGGCTCCGTTGCGATCATGAGCCTTTTGATCGTTGATCGCATCACGGATCAGCTTGGCGGCGACAGAAGAAAATTACTTATCGATCTTCTCAGCCCGGTGTGGTGGATAGAAATAGATTTTCTACAAAAAGTAAGATAGGGAGTTATATAATATGTATAAATAATTATTGATATTAAAAGTAAATATATTTTTATCTTGAAGTTGGCAAACCATAATGCCTTTCTATCTTCAGGAGCATCTGAGTAGTTGATCCAAGGCCCACCATAGTTCTACCTCAGAAACACCCTCAGTGCTCTATGTATCGCCGACGGACAATATCTATACAACGATAATTAAATTCACTAATTAACTTAATTTTGAGGTCTGTCGGTCCAAATCTCCATCCTCGATTCGTCCAGAGGCACGCATGGAGGATCGCTCTGAACATGTGAAGACGGAGTCGGCTCGACCCCCTCCATCTGCTCCTCTGCCTCCATGGTGCCGTTAGCTGGAGGAATGCTGGAAGAGGGAGTAGTCTCAGGCCTAGAACTACTCGTCCCAGGAGTACTGCCACGTCGTATCATCGACAGAGTCGGAGATGCTAAAGATCGATACACTGGAGTACTATGCGAGGAGGATCCGGAACCAGTGGCATGTACCGAAGGAGTACTCCATATAGAGGATCGACCTCCGAACGATCCGCGTCGTCTGACCATAACTGATAATAACATATGATAACAAAATAAATACACAAACTTATAAAAGTTCATAAAAATAGACAGCCCCGGAGCTACCCTCCGTTAAATTTTTTGGGTACGAAATATCAAAATAGTATATAAAATATTACAGTCACATAATAAACACAATATAAAAGTATCACAATCACACAATAAACACAATATAAAAGTATCAAAGTCACACAATAAGAATAATATAAAAGTATCACAGTCACATAATAAGCACAATAAAAGTATCACAGTCACACCATAAGTCTTATCAAATTTCTCAAGCTCTCAAGAAAATTTAATATGCTAGGGCAGAACCCAGTCCCTCAGATACTTCGCATAAGAAGTGTCTAGGTGATCAATCTCCGCTATAGGTGCTGGGTGACTGAAACTCCCCCTCTGAGTTGGTGCCTGCCCAACAGTAGGAGGTACCACTTTCTCCTTAATAGTAGAAGTTGTTACTTCCTCCTTAACAACCGCTTCCAATTTAACAATAGGAGGTATCACTTCCTCCTTAACAGTAGGAGGTACCACTTTCTCCCTAACAGTCACTTCCTCCTTAACAGTAGGAGGTGCCTCTCTCAAACGAGGTGCTTGTGCTTGGGTCATAGGTGTCATCTGGTAAGATAGATGAAAACAAATAATATAATTGATAACAGATATAAATATATGTATCCATATAGTTAAATTATATGTTACATTCCACATTAAAAATACAGTACACGGCTAGAGTTCTAAATGGATTTTATTTTATTTTCAATCATCTTCTGAAAATTCAACTTCTTCGTTTTTCTCGTCCTCCTATTTTGTTTCCTCTTCATCTTCCTCTTCCTCCTCATCTTCACTTTTATCTACTTCGTCTTCCTCTTCAGATAATTCTACCTCTTCTACACGATTAGACGTATAATGATCAACTTTCGTTGAGTCAACATCTACAATATTTGTTACAATAGGTAGCTCATCCTCCTGATAAGCTATTTCGTTAACGTCAAAGGTATTTCTAGATTTTGTCTTACATACTACCCACCAGTCCGACCTTGTTGATCCCTTTTAGGATAAGTTCTGAAGTACACAAGCTGATACTGACTTGATAGGACAAATGGTTCATAGTCTTGGTATCGACGTTGGTAGTTTATATCCACAAGACCATGATTATCTATTTTCGAACCTTGATCTTCAATCGGATCGAACCAATCACACCTGAATAACATGATCTTAGCAAGCTCTGTTCCATAATTATATGTCAACTCTACAATCTCTCGTAAGATGCCATAAAATTTATTGCCTGGATCGATATCTTTGTAGCTCGAAGATATGATACACAAACAACTATTTTTTATACAATCGAGATCCAAGAAGTTGTCTCTTATTGGGGCTTTTGTTGACTTGAACCTAAACCCATTCACACAGTAGCTTGGCCAGATTTTGACGGCATAAATTGGTACCTTGGCTAAAGTTCTAATAGACTCATTCTCAAGTGTTGTGTGGGGATGATCGACTTAAATAGTAAGAAAACGATATTAAGTTCAACGTTCTGTTAAATATTGTGCAAGTACATACACAAAAAGATTCTTACATATGCACTAGTCAACCAAGAAGGAAAATGAAGTCTCATTTCCTGTTCTACTTCTTCATCTGTTATGTTTGGTCTCATCGACCTCACCTCTTCATTAAATGTGCTAAAAAATAACAAAATATCGCTCGATTAGTGTAACAATATTAGCGTATAGTATTATATTAATATGACTTAAACGTTGACGTATTAGTTACTTACCCCTCTAGGTTCTCTACTTCATTCTCGTCGCAGTTGAGTAATATATACAACTGAGCAGTCCTTAGCTCATCCTCATTCAGATATCTCTTCATCATTTTGCCCGAAGGCTTACCGAAAGCATTGAATACTTTCAATATTGCACCATTAGTTTTCTGATATCCATCATCGTTGTCACGATCCGCATCCAAAAATCGGGCATGAGTCGTGGGTACATCCAGCCTACGCCGTAGAATCGGCGGTAGAACGCTGTAAAGGTTCGTTCTAGGTCACAATATCTATAACTCACAATGATCAGTCTATATAACCTCTCCAAAAGGAGGGCAATCACGTAATATATATATGCCTCAATCACAATAACTAGGGAAAAGTAAAAGCACGATAAGATATCACAACGAAACAAAGAACCAAAGAGTAAGTACAATATCCAAATGCAGTCCAAGTCTAAAGTCTACAACATCTCACAAAAGCAACAAAATAATAAATATAGTCAGTCATCCAAAATAGCAACTGGGAACAACCCAGGGAAACCCACCTAGCTAACTAGGGTGCTAACGGCGTCTCCTCGATGGACTCCTCCTCAATCTCCGGATCACAACACTCCTTGACGCCCAGCCCATAGAATATTGGGCAAAAATCATCAGGATCCTCTGGAAAAAATATGCCCAGTCAGGATTGGAGCGAAGTACATAACTCTGAAAGCAACTCCAAATACATGGTAAGGTGTATATGACTAGCAATAGAAAAGTATACAAGATGCACAGAAAAATAAATACATGGTGGAGCAGATAAAGTAGTTGCAATATAAAACTGGAGAACAATACAAGTAGTAGAGAAGTAACTGCATGTGAGAAAATAGGAATACTGGCTAAGTGCCTTGAGCACAAGTTCGTTATGTGATCGACTTAGGTTACACATGAATAATCTACGATAACTCCGTTATGCGTGAGTTGCATAACCGACATACACATGAATACTGTTTGGCTTTGATCACAAAACCAACTCCTACTCCCCTCCCCCACTAATACTCTTGGATCCAACCACAACACGCTACGTACATGATAAATAACTTGCGCAAATGAAGGCGAGAGCACACGAAGCACATGATAGCATATGAGAATTAATACCCGAAGCACATGATGAAATACACGTTATAGAGTACCCGCTAAACACGGTAAGGGGGAAAACATCTCATGACGGGATCCACTAGTACCAGCTCGTGTAACAATGTGTCAGAATCAAGTATTTTAGTTCTAGAACAGGTGATATATACGCTATCATGAAATGAAAACAATCAAAGGTAGGTACTCGCCTGACGTCCTGAACAACTGATGAGGATCGAGATCCGGACTAGCGTCGCAAGAACTAATTACGAAAAGCAAGATTAAACGGGTTCTAAAGAGTTAAACTGATATAAAATAACTAAAAATAAGGTTCTAGGGTTATTCTAGGTCGAACGGGTCAAACCGGTAAAATTTGGGTCAAAAAGTCAACCCGGAGTCCAAAAAGTCAACTCTGGGTCAAAACTAGATCAAACATTGACTTTTACGGTTAACGAGGGCAATTATGGTCAATGCTAGGTCAAACTAGGGTGCCCCTAAAATTCTAGGTCAAAACTAGCTCATTAAGCTAGTAAACCCTCAAATCCGCCTCCTCGAGATACCGGGATACCCTCGGTATCCGATACCTCGACCTAAGCTACGCACCCCGCCTATACCCGCTAAAACCTATGCTAGCACGCGTAATTATATACACGTATACATATAAAAGCAACTCAGAAACTATTCCTAGGCAAACGCTCAAAAACCTCACTCCGATATTCAATACCTTGGGTATCTCAAGGTATTGAGATATCCACCCATCTCTCACTAACACTACTAACTAGCTATCTAACTATGCTTATACACCTAGGTATATATATATATAGGCTACCATATATATATACAACATATATATATATACACCTACGTATCTATATATATAACCACACAAACCCACATACCCATACTCATATATATATCTAACTATATATATATAACTCTAATCTATGTATTTATCTAGCTATATATATATATATATATATATATATATATATATATATATATATATATATCTCCCTCTCGCTACCTGCTATCCTACTGCACGCTGCCACACAAATGCTGCTGCTGCACTTACTGGCCAAGGCGGCGGCTGCTGCTGCTGCTGCGCTTGTTGCGCTGCTGTGCTGCGCTGGCCTCGGTGCTGCTTCGCTGCTAACGCAATGGCTGCCACTGCCTCCCCAAACTGGTGTTGCAGCTTCCATAGCTGATGTACTGCACAGCAGCTCCTGCCCCCTTCGACACACCACACACACACACGCACACGCACACATATATATACATATATACACACGAACATATACACACACATATATATATACACACTTATATATATATATATATATATATATATATATATATATATATATATATATATACCTACACAATACATATACACACTCATATATACATTCAAACACACAATCACATATATATATATATACAAACACTCATACACAACACTCAACACACAACACCAACGCACGCACAACGACCCAAACACCAATAAACACATATAAATATATAAAATACAATCCGAGAACTCTAGCACACACTCCCCGAAGCTAAACCAACGCGCACACAAGCCCGAAACCAACAAACTAAGTCAAAATGGCCATTCGGTCATTTCGACGAATACGTGGTGTGCGGTTCACAAAACCTAGTAAAACGCACACCAAACCTACTCGGAATCGGTCCAAAATTTACCCACGGATTCTAATCGATGTCTAGATCCTAGAAAAAATACTAACTCGTCGATTTTAGGTCCGTGGCAAAAATGCGCACGCACATAGAACCTACGACGACGAAAACCCCTAAATTGCCCGAAACGCCCATTTATCCGCGACACGACTTCACGTGTCCGAACGGAGACACGTACTTACCCTCAAGACACCCAAGCACGTCTACCTAGGTCCGTCTAACCTAGGGCATCACCCAAAATTGGGCCAATCTCGGATTTCACCCAAAATTAACACAAAACCTAATGTCAAAGTCTCCAAACATAACCAAACAAGTTCTAATTTTCTCCCACGGGTAGCCTTAAGGTCTAGGAAGGTTCTAAACTACTAATTACACTATATAATAGCAACCACTAAGAGAAAAGTTAAGATTTACCTCTTGGGAGTTGGAATCCCAAGGCCAAAGTCTCCAAAACCCTTGAAATCACCACCCTCAAGCCTCCAAGCCTCCAAATCAAGCCTCCACACTAAGTCTAGGCTCTACACACGTAGGTTAGGAAAAAGTATACGGTTAGGGTTAACGCAAATAGAAGAATAGGAGAAAAAAAGAAGAAATGGAGAACTTACTTACTTGGAATGAGAAATTGGAAGAAGAAGGAAGAAGAAAGAGTGGAGAGTGGAGAGTGGAGAGTGGAGAGTGGAGAAGAAGAAGAAGAAGAAGAAGAAGGAATGAAGAATGGGGGGGGGGGTTCGGTCCAGGTCCTGGGAAATAGGGTCGGCCAAGTGTAAATAAAGGGTTAGGGCTAAGTCAAATGACTAAAATGCCCTCCTAATTAGTCATGTTAATTGGGATTTGGGTTTGGTGTTCCAAAAGCACTCAAATTAACTCCTAATCACTCCAACTAACTTATTAAAAATATAATAATAATTCTAAACCCAAAAATAAGTCTCACAAGGGTGTTGGTTGGGTCGGACATTGGTCCACTAGGGTCTGATACGGGTCCAGACTAGCCAAAATCCTAAAACAACAAATAAAAAATAATACAACCATCAATTAAATATAAATATAATTATTTATAAACAATACACAATTTACCAAAATAAAATAAAAAAATAATCCTATTTTCTAGAATTGGGGTAGTGACAAGCCTACCCTCCTTAAAATAATTTCGTCCTCGAAATTAAAAGACGAAACTAGGACAGGAATGCAAGAAAAAGAAAAGAACCATACCTCAGGGCTCGAAAAGATAAGGGTATCGCTCGCATATTTCATCCTCCCTCTACCAGGTTGACTCACCTGGAGAGTCATGCCTCCATGCGACGCGAACTAAGGGAATAGTCTGGTTCCTCAACACCTTCTCCCGTCGATCCAGAATCTCCACTGGCTGCTCTTGATAGCTAAGAGTTGGGCCTACCACGATCTCTGAGTGATCCAATACGTGACTGAGATCTGCCATGTACCATCTCGACTATGATACGTGGAACACATCATGAACTCCCTCTAGCGTAGGCGGCAAATCTAGCCTATACGCCACAGCGCCGACCCTCTCAAGGATGCTGAAGGGTCCGACGAAACGTGGGCTAAGCTTCCCGCCTCCACCGAAGCGAATAGTGCCCTGCGTCAGAGAAATCCTCAAGAACACCAGATCTCCAACCTAGCACAAACAAGGTCTCAGCACTTAATCTAAAATAAGTAATCACAAGCAAACACAAGAACAAAATCTAAATTCTAAGCTATACCTCGAACTCCAAAGGTCTTCGGTGGCTATCGACCCAATGCCGCTGCCTGTCCTGCACCACCCGAAGTCTATCTCTAATGAGCTTGACCTTCTCCGCTGCATCAACTACCATCTCTGGGCCAAGCAAAGCTCTCTCGCCTACATCAGGCCATGATAACGGAGTGCGACACCTCCGTCCATATAATGCCTCGAATGGTGACATCTCTATATTGGCTTGGTAGCTGTTGTTGTAGGCAAACTCTACCAAGTGCAAATAATTCTCCCAAGAGCCTCTGAAATCCAGAACACAAGTGCGAAGCATGTCCTCAAGTGTCTGGATGGTCCTCTCTGACTGAACGTCTGTCTGTGGGTGATATGCACTACTAAACTTGAGCTAGGTGCCCAAGCTAGCCTGCAGACTCCTCCAGAAATAAGAAGTAAAGTGACTGTCCCAGTCTGATACTATGCTCATAGGAACTCCATGCAGTCTGACTATCTGGCGTACATACATCTCTGCTAGTCTCTCCGTAGACGTACCCACTTTGAATGGTAGAAAGTGGGCCGATTTGGTCAACCTGTCTACGATGACCCAAATCGCATCCTTCCCTCCTGGAGAACGGGGAAATCCAAAAATAAAATCCATGGTCACATGCTCCCATTTCCACTCCGGAATGGGTAACGGCTGGAGAAATCCTTCTGGCCTCTGCCTCTCCGCCTTCACCTGCTGGCACACTAAGCATCAGGATACGAAGCGTGCTACCTCCCGCTTCATCCCGTACCACCATACATGCTCTCTCAGATCTCTATACATCTTGTTGGCACCTGGATGCATAGAGTACTGGGATCGATGTGCCTCCTGAAGAACCTCCTCGCGCAATGACCCACTCGGCACACACAACCTGGTACCGGGCCGCAATGAACCATCATCAGCAATGGTGAAGTCATCTGATAATCCAATCTGAACCTGCGCCCTGATGCTCTTCAGGGACTCATCCTCAAACTGTGTAGCCCTGATCCGGTCTACCAACTATGACTGAATCTGTAGTCCCCACATCTGTATCTCAACTCCAGGCACTATCACCTCATGCCTAAGCTCTCTAGATCTGCCAGAAGATAACGATCTGTAGTCAGGCACATAGCTACCGAATACCTGCTCAGCACATCCGCAACTACGTTCGCCTTCCTTGGATGGTACTGCAACAATATGTCGAAGTCTTTCATCAACTTCAACCATCTCCTCTGCCTCATGTTCAGCTCTTTTTGGGTAAACACATACTTCAAGCTCTTATGGTCTGTGAAGATCTCTACAGGCTCTCCGTATAAATAGTGTTTCCATAACTTCTGAGCAAAAATGATCGCTTCCAACTCCAAATCGTGGGTAGGGTAGTTCTTCTCATAAGGACGTAATTGCCTAGAAGCATAGGCAATCATCCTCCCATTCTGCTACAACACACAACCCAGTCCCTTTCCCGATGCATCACTATAGATAGTGAATCCTCCAGACCCTGATGGCAACGTCAACACTGGAGCAGTCATCAATCTCCTCTTCAGCTCATCAAAGGTGATCTAGCACTCCTCTGACCAAATAAACTCCATTTCCTTCCGGGTCAGCCTAGACAACGGCTCTGCAACCCGGGAAAAATTCTGAACAAATCTCCTGTAGTAACCTGCCAGTGCCAAGAAACTCCTGACCTCGGCTACTGAACTCGGAGCACTCCATGCCTCAACTGCCATAATCTTTCTCGGATCCACCGAGATCCCCTCTCCAGTCACCACATGAACAAGGAATTCAACATTGTCAAGGAAGAACTCGCACTTCGAAAGCTTTCCGTAAAGCTTCTCCTTTCTGAGAGTCTCCAGCACTATCCTCAGATGCTCCTCATGCTCCTCTGGGATCTTCGAATACACCAAGATGTCATCTATAAATACCACTACAAACCTGTCCAGATGCTGATGGAATACCTTGTTCATCAGATTCATGAACACTGCCGGGGCATTAGTCAATCCAAACGACATCAGTGTCACCATGAACTCATACTGTCCATACCTGGTCCGAAAAGCTGTCTTCGAAATATCTTCCCTCCTGACCTTCACCTGGTGGTAGCCTGTCCTCAGATCAATCCTGGAAAATACCCTCGCTCTGCTCAACTGGTCAAAGAGATCATCAATATGCGACAGCGGATACTTGTTCTTGATTGTGAGGTTGTTCAGAGCCCTGTAGTCGATACACATCCGTATCGTACTATCCTTCTTCTGCACAAAAAGTACAGAAGCACCCTACGGAGAGAAACTAGATCTGATAAATCCCTTGTCCTGAAGCTCATCCACCTGCTTCTTCAACTCTATCAGCTCACTGTTGCTGACTCTATAGACGTACTGGCATATCGGCTTCGCGCCTGGCACCAAGTCTATAGAGAACTCCACATCTCTGTCCGGAGGTAACCCTGGCAACTCCTTCGAAAAGACATCCATGAACTCTGCTATCAGTGGATGTGGCAACCTCGGCTCTGCCACCAGGGCTCCGCAGAAGACTCTCTCGCTCTGCTACGCTGCTCCTCTGGCAAACTCAAACTCTAGCTCACCCGGCGGACTAAACAACACTCTGCCTCCATGACAATCTATACTAGCACAGTGCATACTCAACCAATCCATCCCGAGTACAATGTCATAGATCGGAAGTGGCATTACGAGTAGGCACACACTCAACTCTCGGCCTCCCAAGGTAACTCTCCGGTCTCTGCAGACATCACTGACTAGGATGATGCCACCCCCGGTCTTGATCTTGCAGAGTCTAGCTAAAGGTTCAATAATAAGATGGTGTCTAACAGCAAAAGATACAGACACAAAGCTATGGGAAGCACCGGAATCAAATAAAGCAAGTGCTGAAATAGAATCAAGAAGAACATAGATCAAAAGAAGTTAATACGGTGCAAGATACGATATCATCAATGAAGGACAGTAATATTGCAAAAGAAAACAATTTCAGAAAAATTAAAGATAGCAAAAAAAATCAGGAAAGGTCCTAGTTGTGATTGAGCACACACTCTCTCTCAGCCTATATCCTATATCCTATCGCAGGTAGACCTAGAAACTAGCCCTGCGTACTAGACCATGCATACTAGACCTGCATACTAGACCTGCATGGGCCACCACCAAAAACGTGTCACGACCCGCACCCAAAAAATTGGGCATGAGTCGTGGGTACGTCCAGCCTACGCCGTAGAATCGGCGGTAGAACGCCGTAAAGGTTCGTTCTAGGTCACAATATCTATAACTCACAATGATCAGTCAATATAACCTCTCTAAAAGGAGGGCAACCACGCAATATATATATGCCTCAATCACAATAACTAGGGGAAGAGTAAAAGCACAATAAGATATCACAACGAAACAAAGAACCAAAGAGCAAGTACAATATCCAAATACAGTCCAAGTCTAAAGTCTACAACACCTCACAGAAGCAACAAAATAATAAATACAGTCAGTCATCCAAAATAGCAACTGGGAACAACCCAGGAAAACCCACCTAGATAACTAGGGTGCTAACGGCGTCTCCTCGACGGGTTCCTCCTCAATTTTCGGATCACAACACTCCTCGATGCTCGGCCCGTAGAATGTCGGGAAAAAATCCTCAGGATCCTCTGGAAAAAATATGCCCAGTCAGGACTAGAGCAAAGTACATAACTCTGAAAGCAACTCCAAATACATGGTAAGGTGTATATGACTAGCAATAGAAAAGTATACAAGATTGTCACGCCCCAGTCCCAAAATACCGTGGGACCAGACGCGTGATAATGGCCAGCAGTACGCACCGATGGACCAACTCAATATATGGATCCATCAAGGCATACTTAAGCTGTAAAACAAGTCTACGACAATCATGGTACAACTAATCTCATCCACACAAGACATAAACATGATCCACAGAATAAATAAGGAATATAAATCATCATCCAGTCTCACATAGTACTTCGGGGAACAACCCGATAAATATCTAGTACAATGGTTCATCTGACCAGAATATCAAAGACTGAAATAAATAATAAAAGCTGAGCATAAACAAGGATGCTCAAGAGAAGTCTTCAGCTAAGACCTCGTCCTCGGATGGTGGTACAACTCCTGGATCAGCTCCTGCTCCGGTCCCGTAAACCTCGGGATAAACCTCGTCTGCAAAATCTGGGGACAAAAATCCGGATCCAGGTCCTCAGGGGACATAGCAAGGTACAAGAAAGCTCATGCCAATAAATACAGATAAGCAGTGCAGCAATATATAACTAAATAAAACAAAGGGATAAATATGTCACCATCTAAGTGTAAATGCAAGTGAGAGCAACACGAGTACTCAGGCTGAGCCACTACAAGCTCTGTGTCGGGGAGCCGGTAGCGGTAATAACCGGTAGTGGGTCTAGCTCTGCTACGAGAGTCTACGACCTCTCAATAATAGAAGATATACATAAATACAGCCTATAGCCTGTGTGTCTCTCCCCACCCAATGTAACCACGCGTATCATGACCACAACGTCTCATGCCCATGTCAAGCGCGATCATAGCTAATGCAACCAGTCATAAAGTATCTAATAGTATAATGTCCATGTCCTGTATCCTATACAGAATCACCACGGATATCTCGGGAAAATCCTGTCTCATGAATAGTGTCAAGTGTCCTGGGTCATATGGTACTTGATAAGACAAGTACGAGAATATAAAGTGTCACGGATATCCATCTCTAAATGACCGTACCCAACACTGCGTACAGTGTCGGCACCCGACTGATAATCGGACACTAAGTACGTCATACGGTCCTAGGTTGAGCATGCACAGCAACATATATATAATAAGCAAGGGAAAATAGATAACTAAGCTGCATAGAGTGGCAAGGTACACTTGCCTGATGTTTGAATATCAACTGTCGTCCTGGTATCGGTGGATCCGGTAGGGACTATTCCAAAAGCTGTAATAAATATCACCAACAGTCTCAGAAGATGTCAAATAGCTAGAAACGTCGGTCCTTACGTCCAATTTGGACACAGGGGCAAAAAGGTCATTTTCGGGCCAAAGCGGGTTCCACGTGTGGGCCCACTTTGCACCGAAAAGCGCGTCTGGGTCAAAGGTCTCCAATTTCCGCAAACTCAGTGTCTACAAGTCAGGAACGACGATACGAACCCAACGAAACTTCCAGAATTGGATTCCGATGAGCCGATCTCAAAATCACCCGTCGAGTGGAGCCTGTGGGGCCCACGATACGTGATTTTGTCAACGTTCTCGGAATCGGACCAAACTTGGGTCACAGGACCAGCATATTGCTACGAGTCCGATGGCGCAAGTTTCGTCTCGATCTGACGTGTGTACACGAAGTTACAGCGTGTTTCAGAATCGACGGATACGGGGTGTTGTCGGCGGATACGCGTTGATTCCGGGGTGCACGCACCTCCGAATCGACTTCTGCGAAATCCCACACGACCGTTTCAACGTCGCGCACAGTTTGGTAAAGACCACGTGCGACCAAGTCGTCCCGTTTGGCGGGGCGGACTCAGTTCCGGGGTGAAACAGGGTATTGTTTTTTCCTGTTTTGGATCGCGGTGTACGACCACTACAAGACGCGATGCACCGAGCGAATTGCACGGGCACCGAGAGGGGTATACAGTCTACGCATAGAAATTAACGGAATTGAAAACGGAGTCGCGAGTAGGGAGAAAACAGTACCTGTACAGGACTCCGTGGATTCTGTTTTCCAAGTGTCCACGTCAATTCCGTGTCCAGCGTATCAAGTTGCTGGGTCTGCGATTGCCGTGTCCGAGGTCAGGGCTGCGACGGCGTCTGGATGAAACGGGGCTGGGGGAGTCCTGACTGTGCGGTCGAACACAGGGTGTCGAGGTCGGCCTGGAGAAGGGCACGGCCGAATGCTCCGATCGGCTGCCGCACCGAGGGTCGTCTCGGCTGCTCGGTCCTGGTCGGTGTCCTAGACTGTGCTGCCCAGTCAGGCTCGCGCTGGCCGGAGCAGTGCTCGACCAGTCGACGGTCGGGATTCTCCTCGGCCGGTCGGGGAGAAACGCGGGCCGGTCGGGGTTCTTCGCGGTACAGCAGAAAGGGCAGGGAGGAGCGCTGGCAAGCTCCGGCTAGGGCAGATCCGGGGTGGGTCGAGTCCTGAGAGGAGATGGACGGCGATGGGGATGAGCGGCTAGGGTTCAGATGGTTTAGCACAGAAAACGAGGAGGGTTTTATAGGCTGCTACAGTGTTGGCGGCCGCCTAGGGTTTACAGCGGGTCGGGTTTGGTCTGGGTTGGTTCGAATTTGGGTCTGGTTCACAATCCAATTAGCTAAAGGTCCTCGATACGTTGCTCTGGTGTCCAATAAATTCGCCGAAAAATGCCATGCGTCCGGTTCTCCATTTTACCCAATAAATTTCTATTTCCAGAATATTTTAACCCCATTTAGCCATACTTAAAATTATTCAACCCCAAATTACCTTAGCTTTTAAATTCCAGAAGAACACCAAAAATATGGGGAAAATTGTATAAATTTTATTCCTGAAATTTAGGGTGTTTACAATCTTCCCTCCTTAAAAGGATTGCGTCCTCGCAATCAAAGAATAAGCTACTAAAGAAGGGTTATGGAAATACAAGGTGGCCTAGTTTACAACTGCCTCCTCGAACAAGTGGGGGTATCGCTGACGCATATTATCTTCTCGTTCCCAAGTCGATTCGCCTGGTGAATGATGTTTCCATGCTACTCGGACCAGTCTGATCGTCTGTCCCCGTAATGTCTTCTCACTGACGTCGAGGATGCCAACTGGTTGCTCTTCATACCTCAAGCTCGGGCCTACTGCGATCTCTGAATGATCGACTACGTGACTTGGGTCGGTCACGTACCTTCGCAGCTGTGAGACGTGGAATACGTCATGCACTCCCTCTAAGGATGGAGGTAATACAAGCCGGTAAGCCACCTCACCAACGCGCTCTAGAATGTCAAATGGCCCAATATACCTTGGGCTCAGCTTGCCTCTGCTCCCGAATCTGATAGTACCACGAGTGGGCAAAATCCTCAAGAACACATGATCTCCTTCCTTGAACTCTAGGGGACGCCTGTGTGTATCTGCCCAATGCTTCTGTCTGTCCTGAGCTGCTCGTAGATGATTCTGTATCTGCTTTACCTTCTCCACTGTCTGCGTTACCAATTCTGGTCCCAGTATCTGACGTTCACCAACGTCACTCCAACACACAGGTGACCTGCACTTCCGTCCGTATAAAGCTTCAAATGGCGCCATCTGAATGCTGGCCTGATAACTGTTATTGTAGGAGAACTCTACTAAGTACAAATGATCTTCCCAAGATCCTCCGAAATCTAGCATACATGATCGCAACATGTCCTCCAAGATCTGAATGGTGCGCTCCGATTGTCCATCTGTCTGCGGGTGGTATGCCGTGCTGAATTTGAGTCTGGTGCCTAGACTCTCTTGCATGCTTCTCCAGAAATAAGATGTAAATCTCGAATCTCGATCCGATACAATACTAACAGGTACTCCATGTAATTTGACAATTTGTCGCATATACATGTCAGCTAGTACCTCTGTGGACTGTCCAACTCTAAATGGCAAGAAATGTGCCGATTTAGTGAGTCGATCCACGATAACCCAAACTGCATCTCTTCCGCTGGGGCTCTTCGGAAATCCTGTGACAAAATCCATCGTGATATGCTCCCACTTCTATTCCGGTATCGGGAGCGGTTGTAACATACCTGCAGTTCTCTGATGTTCGGCCTTCACTTGCTGACATACTAAGCATTTGGCCACAAATCTTGCGATCTCTCTCTTCATTCCATGCCACCAGTAATACTGTCTCAAGTCCCGATACATCTTGGTTCCTCCTGGGTGAACAGAGTACATAGAGCTATGTGCTTCGGTCATTAACTCCTGTCTTAATTCTCCATTTGGAACATACAAGCGGTTTCCAAACCTTAATGTTCCGTCTTCGTGGATGCGTAGTCCTGTCTGCATACCGGCTTCTGTCCTTTCTTTGAGTCTTCGGAATCTAGCATCGGTGGGCAATGCTTCTTTAATCTTCTCCACGAGTGATGACTGAATCTCAAGGTTAGCCATCAATCCATTCTGTCCCGGTACGATAACCTCTATCTGTAGCTCCTGTAAATCTCTCAATAACTCGGGCTGCATCGTCAAGAAATACGCCGTAGGCTTCCTGCTGAGTGCATCTGCAACCACATTCGCCTTTCCCGGATGATACTGCAGATCTATGTCAAAATCCACCATTAGTTCTAGCCAGCGTCTCTGTCTCATGTTAAGCTCCTTCTGAGTATACACATACTTCAGACTCTTGTGATCAGTAAAGATTTCTACCCTCTCTCCATAAAGATAGTGCCTCCATATCTTCAGTGCAAATATAACAGCTGCTAGCTCCAGATCATGTGTGGGGTAGTTCTTCTCGTGGTCTTTCAACTGTCTCGACGCATAAGCAATGACCTTGCCATGTTGCATCAAAACACATCCTAGTCCACTGCCTGATGCATCACTGTAAACAACAAAACCTCCTGACCCTGTAGGAAGAGTCAAGACAGGTGCTGTTGTTAATCTTCTCTTTAGTTCTTCAAAAGCCTTCTGGCAGTCTTCTGTCCATACAAACTCCTGATCCTTTCGTGTTAGCTTTGTCATTGGTTCTGCAATCCTTGAGAAATTTTCTACGAACCTTCGGTAATATCCCGCAAGTCCGAGAAAACTTCTCACCTCTGCGACTGATGTAGGTGTAGGCCAAGTCTCTATTGCCGCAACTTTCTCTGGATCCACTGAAAGTCCTTCTCCTGAGATGATGTGCCCCAAGAAAGGTACTTTGTCCATACAGAACTCACACTTACTGAGCTTGGCATATAACTTCTCCTGTCTCAAGGTCTCTAGCACAATTCTGAGATGCTCCTCGTGCTCTTCAGGGCTCTTGGAATATATGAGAATGTCATCAATGAACACCACTACAAATTTATCCAAGAACTGATGAAAGACTCTGTTCATTAAGCTCATAAACACTGCTGGTACGTTGGTTAAACCAAACGGCATCACCAAGAACTCATAATGCCCATACTTCGTCCTGAAAGCTGTCTTCGGGATATCTTCCTTCCTCACCTTGATCTGATGATAGCCGGATCTAAGGTCAATCTTCGAGAATACCCTTGCACCACTCAATTGATCGAATAGATCATCAATGCGTGGTAAGGGATACCTGTTCTTGATGGTCACGGCATTCAGTGCCCTGTAATCAATGCACAACCGTACTGTTCCATCCTTCTTCGGCACAAATAAGATGGGTGCTCCCCAAGGTGAAACACTGGGGCGAATGAAACCCTTCTCCAAAAGATCATCTACCTGTTCCTTCAACTCCACTAACTCCTTAGGTGCTAGCCGATAAACCGATGAAGTAATTGGCTCTGCTCCTGGAGTTAAGTCTATTGTGAATTCTATTTCCCGATCAGGCGGTAAACCTGGAAGATCATCAGGAAATACGTCCACAAATCCTGATATGACTCTTGGGTAACCTGTCTCCTCTTCTACAGATAATACCCTAAGAGTAGGCTGAACTCCTTGCTCTACTGCTCCGCGGAGAAACTCGAATTCTGGGTGGCCAGGCGGTCTAAATATAACCTTCCCAAGCCGACAATCAAGAGTCGCATGGTACTGACTCAACCAGTCCATACCAAGTACAACGTCATAGTCAGGCATAGAAAATATCAGAAACTGCGCTCGCATCTCTCGGCCACATACGACTACAGAACATGATCTACAGACATCACTAACCGGAATAATACCGCCTCCCGTAAGAATTCTCTTCATCTTCGGAAGGGGTGCGGTAGCTACTCTATGGGTGGCTACAAAGCTAGCTGCTATAAATGAATGCGATGCTCCAGAATCAAATAAAACTACAGCTGGTAATGAAGCTACTAAAATAGTACCTGCGATGACCTCGCCTGCTGTAGCCTCCTCCTTAACAGCTAATGGGAATGCCTGTCCCCGTCCCTGAGCTGGACCTCTCTGCTGCTGCTGCTGCTGATGAAATAGGGCTGCCTGTGGTGCCAGGGGTGGTCTCTGCTGGTTCCCTCCGGGGGCTGGTGGTCTGACCCCACCAACTCCTGTCTGTTGGGCTCCTGCTGCTGGATAAGCTGGTCGTGGTGCAGGCATTGCTAGTCTTGGTGCTCCGTCTCGGCGTTCGGAACAGTCCCTGGAAAAGTGCTGGCTGGATCCGCAGCTCAAACATAGTCCCAACTTACGCCTGCATTCCTTCTCAATGTGTCCTACCTTGCCGCAGTGGTGACAAGTAGGAAGAGGTCTGTCTCTCTGTGCTGCTCTATCTGGCATACCCCTTTGGGCTCGCTTTGCTGAATCCCCATGTGCTGGCCTGGATTGTGCTGATGTGATAGGCCTCTTCAGGTTAGTCTCCCTTCTAGCGACGCGCTCCAAGCGTCGGGCTGCTGCAAGGACATCGGTATAAGAGGTAGGTGCTACCGATCCAATCACTCTCTGAAGCTCGAACTTCAAGCCGTCAAAGAACTTCTCTGCTTTTTCTTCCTCCGTCGAAATCAATGTCGGGGCAAAGCGGCTCAGGCGAATAAATTCCGCATTATATTCCTCCACTGACATGCTGCCTTGGATAAGGCGGTTGAACCTGTCTCTGAGCTCTGACCGTGCGACTGCCGGGATGTACATCTCTTGGAAGAGTCTAGAGAACTCTTCCCATGTGACTCTGTCCTGTCCGAGCCTCCTTTCTTCTGCTAACCACCAGTGATGCGCATTATCAGTTAACTGCATTCTAACTGCAGTCATCCACTTCTCTCTCGGAAGTTCAGCGGCTTCCAACTGATGCTTAATATTGGTGAGCCACTCATGAACTTCCGTTGGCCCTTCCTTACCAGAAAATATGCGAGATTTGAGGTGACGGAAATCAGTGATAGATCCCGTCGCTGTTCGCCTCGTTGGGGGATTTGCCTGCTCCAATGCGGATACCAGGCTGGTCCTCAGATACTCGGCCTCCTGCCGATGGGCCTCCTGCTGAATCTGTTGCTGTGCTTGCATCATAGCATACATCATCTGGAACATTTGTTGCCCGTCCATGGCTTGTCCTGGCGGGAATACTGGCATCTGGGGAGTGAACTGTGGTGGAGGTGGGATGTCATTTCTCCGGAACCTTGGATTAGGCTGTCCGGTTTGATCACTCTGCGATGCTTGTCCACCATCCCCTGGTGTCACTTCGTCTCCATAAGTGACCACAGCGTCGTGTGGTGTCTCCAAAGGGATATTATCTCTGTTCCCGGAATCCATTGCTCTGAAATCAAAAGATAAACTATGAGAACGCTCAGAGGAATCAATACAGGATGCAGTTCAAGTAACAAATTTCGAGTTCGGTATAGAGTTCAACAAATGGTTAAATAATGGATGAGATCCTATAGTTTATACTATCCTTAGGGCAGGCTGGTCCGGTCCCTAAGTTGAAACCGAACTATTTAGTCGTAGACCTGCATGGGCCACCACAAAAACCATGTCACGCCCCAGTCCCAAAATACCGTGGGACCAGACGCGTGATAATGGCCAGCAGTACGCACCGATGGACCAACTCAATATATGGATCCATCAAGGCATACTTAAGCTGTAAAACAAGTCTACGACAATCATGGTACAACTAATCTCATCCACACAAGACATAAACATGATCCACAGAATAAATAAGGAATGTAAATCATCATCCAGTCTCACATAGTACTTCGGGGAACAACCCGATAAATATCTAGTACAATGGTTCATCTGACCAGAATATCAAAGACTGAAATAAATAATAAAAGCTGAGCATAAACAAGGATGCTCAAGAGAAGTCTTCAGCTAAGACCTCGTCCTCGGATGGTGGTACAACTCCTGGATCAGCTCCTGCTCCGGTCCCGTAAACCTCGGGATAAACCTCGTCTGCAAAATCTGGGGACAAAAATCCGGATCCAGGTCCTCAGGGGACATAGCAAGGTACAAGAAAGCTCATGCCAATAAATACAGATAAGCAGTGCAGCAATATATAACTAAATGAAACAAAGGGGTAAATATGTCACCATCTAAGTGTAAATGCAAGTGAGAGCAACACGAGTACTCAGGCTGAGCCACTACAAGCTCTGTGTCGGGGAGCCGGTAGCGGTAATAACCGGTAGTGGGTCTAGCTCTGCTACGAGAGTCTACGACCTCTCAATAATAGAAGATATACATAAATACAGCCTGTAGCCTGTGTGTCTCTCCCCACCCAATGTAACCACGCGTATCATGACCACAACGTCTCATGCCCATGTCAAGCGCGATCATAGCTAATGCAACCAGTCATAAAGTATCTAATAGTATAATGTCCATGTCCTGTATCCTATACAGAATCACCACGGATATCTCGGGAAAATCCTGTCTCATGAATAGTGTCAAGTGTCCTGGGTCATATGGTACTTGATAAGACAAGTACGAGAATATAAAGTGTCACGGATATCCATCTCTAAATGACCGTACCCAACACTGCGTACAGTGTCGGCACCCGACTGATAATCGGACACTAAGTACGTCACACGGTCCTAGGTTGAGCATGCACAGCAACATATATATAATAAGCAAGGGAAAATAGATAACTAAGCTGCATAGAGTGGCAAGGTACACTTGCCTGATGTTTGAATATCAACTGTCGTCCTGGTATCGGTGGATCCGGTAGGGACTATTCCAAAAGCTGTAATAAATATCACCAACAGTCTCAGAAGATGTCAAATAGCTAGAAACGCCGGTCCTTACGTCCAATTTGGACACAGGGGCAAAAAGGTCATTTTCGGGCCAAAGCGGGTTCCACGTGTGGGCCCACTTTGCACCGAAAAGCGCGTCTGGGTCAAAGGTCTCCAATTTCCGCAAACTCAGTGTCTACAAGTCAGGAACGACGATACGAACCCAACGGAACTTTCAGAATTGGATTCCGATGAGCCGATCTCAAAATCACCCGTCGAGTGGAGCCTGTGGGGCCCACGATACGTGATTTTGTCAACGTTCTCGGAATCGGACCAAACTTGGGTCACAGGACCAGCATATTGCTACGAGTCCGATGGCGCAAGTTTTGTCTCGATCTGACGTGTGTACACGAAGTTACAGCGTATTTCAGAATCGACGGATACGGGGTGTTGTCGGCGGATACGCGTTGATTCCGGGGTGCACGCACCTCCGAATCGACTTCTGCGAAATCCCACACGACCGTTTCAACGTCGCGCACAGTTTGGTAAAGACCACGTGCGACCAAGTCGTCCCGTTTGGCGGGGCGGACTCAGTTCCGGGGTGAAACAGGGCGTTGTTTTTTCCTGTTTTGGATCGCGGTGTACGACCACTACAAGACGCGATGCACCGAGCGAATTGCACGGGCACCGAGAGGGGTATACAGTCTACGCATAGAAATCGACGGAATTGAAAACGGAGTCGCGAGTAGGGAGAAAACAGTACCTGTACAGGACTCCGTGGATTCTGTTTTCCAAGTGTCCACGTCAATTCCGTGTCCAGCGTATCAAGTTGCTGGGTCTGCGATTGCCGTGTCCGAGGTCAGGGCTGCGACGGCGTCTGGATGAAACGGGGCTGGGGGAGTCCTGACTGTGCGGTCGAACACAGGGTGTCGAGGTCGGCCTGGAGAAGGGCACGGCCGAATGCTCCGATCGGCTGCCGCACCGAGGGTCGTCTCGGCTGCTCGGTCCTGGTCGGTGTCCTAGACTGTGCTGCCCAGTCAGGCTCGCGCTGGCCGGAGCAGTGCTCGACCAGTCGACGGTCGGGATTCTCCTCGGCCGGTCGGGGAGAAACGCGGGCCGGTCGGGGTTCTCCGCGGTACAGCGGAAAGGGCAGGGAGGAGCGCTGGCAAGCTCCGGCTAGGGCAGATCCGGGGTGGGTCGAGTCCTGAGAGGAGATGGACGGCGATGGGGATGAGCGGCTAGGGTTCAGATGGTTTAGCACAGAAAACGAGGAGGGTTTTATAGGCTGCTACAGTGTTGGCGGCCGCCTAGGGTTTACAGCGGGTCGGGTTTGGTCTGGGTTGGTTCGAATTTGGGTCTGGTTCACAATCCAATTAGCTAAAGGTCCTCGATACGTTGCTCCGGTGTCCAATAAATTCGCCGAAAAATGCCATGCGTCCGGTTCTCCATTTTACCCAATAAATTTCTATTTCCAGAATATTTTAACCCCATTTAGCCACACTTAAAATTATTCAACCCCAAATTACCTTAGCTTTTAAATTCCAGAAGAACACCAAAAATACGGGAAAAATTGTATAAATTTTATTCCTGAAATTTAGGGTGTTTACAAAGATGCACAGGAAAATAAATACATGGTGGAGCAGATAAAGTACCTCCAATGTAAAACTGGAGAACAATACAAGTAGTAGAGAAGTAACTGCATGTGAGAAAATAGGAATACTAGCTAAGTGCCTTGAGCACAAGTTCGTTATATGATCGGCTTAGGTTGCACATGAATAAACTACGATAACTCTGTTATGCGTGAGTTGCATAACCGATATACACATAAATACTGTTTGGCTTTGATCACATAACCAACTCCTACTTCCCTCCCCCACTAATACTCTTGGATCCAACTACGATACGCTACGTACATGATAAATAACTCGCGCACATGAAGGCGAGAGCACACGAAGCACATGATAGCACATGAGAATCAATACCCGAAGCACATGATGAAATACACGTGATAGAGTACCCGTTGAACACGGTAAGGGGGATAACATCTCATGACGGGATCCACTAGTACCAGCTCGTGTAATAATGTGTCAAAATCAAGTATTTCAGTTCTAGAACAGGTAATATATACGCTATCATGAAATGAAAATAATCAGAGGTAGGTACTCGCCTGACGTCCTGAACAACTGATGAGGATCGAGATCCGGACTGGCATCGCAAGAACCTATTGCGAAAAGCAAGATTAAACGGGATTCTAAAGAGTTAAACTGATATAAAATAACTAAAAATAAGGTTCTAGGGTTATTCTAGGTCGAACGGGTCAAACCGATGAAATTTGGGTCAAAAAGTCAACCCGGGGTCCAAAAAGTCAACTCTGGGTCAAAACTTGGTCAAACGTTGACTTTTACGGTCAACGAGGGCAATTATGGTCAATGCTAGGTCAAACTAGGGTGCCCTTAAAATTCTAGGTCAAAACTAGCTCATTAAGCTAGTAAACCCTCAAATCCGCCTCCTTGAGATACCGGGATACCCTCGGTATCCGATACCTCGACCTAAGCTACGCACCCCGCCTATACCCGCTAAAACCTATGCTAGCACGCGTAATTATATACACATACATATAAAAGCAACTCTGAACCTATTCCTAGGCAAATGCTCAAAAACCTCACTCCGATACTCAATACCTTGGGTATCTCAAGGTATTGAGATATCCACCCATCTCTCACTAACACTACTAACTAGCTATCTAAATATGCTTATACACCTAGGTATATATGTCACGCCCCAGTCCCAAAATACGTAGGACTAGGAACACGTAAGCATGCCAGCCGCATGGATATGGCAACTCCAATATATGGAAACCAAAATCTACACGTACGCTGTAATATGAATATCAATCCACAAGTGGTATAAAATATTTCACAAGTCACAGGGTATAATCTAAATCTCATCCACCAAAATCATATCTGAATAAAATAACCAATGTCTATGAAACTAGATCTCAATAAGAAGTATCTAAAGATGATAGTTGGATGGAAACAAATCCACTACCAACTCGAATGTAAGAGCAAATATTAAAGTAAGTACAACACAACAACACCACATAAGAACACCATCTAGCGATCACGGGCTCGAAGAGAGGACATCCACGAAACATGTATAGCCATTCGATCTGTGCTCCTGCAAATACTCAAGAATAGATACACCTGACAGAGGACCAGGTCCTCAGAGGGACGTAACAAGATACAGAAAATACGAGCCAACTTGAATACAGTAAACATGCATATAATTTAAAAATAAATAAGTACGCTATACAAGACAATCTATATGAATGCAAATGAGGACAACTTTTCGACGTATGGGCAAGGATAGTCTACTCGATCTAAGCCTCACAACTCATGCAATCGTCCATGAACATCATCAGCCGGCATACCTCGGGGGTAGCGACCCTCGGACTCCATCAATCGACATACCTCGGGGGTAGCGACCATCGGACACGACCCACCATAGTGCGTGCTAGTGATTACGGTGTTACCAGAGTGGTTAAAGCCCATACGCCTAATGATTGTCCTCTATGATACTAAGTGTCAAGTGTGTGTCAACATATCTAATATATAGTAATGACTGAAAAAAACTACACATGCAAGAATAAACAGAAATACAATAAATATAAAGAAATATAAATAGCATGCAAAAGTACTGTAACAATTTGGCAAGGTATCTTGCCTGGTAAGAAAGCTGCAAGGTGTACTGTCCAGAAGTCAAACGCACAGGATCAAAAGCTATGGCCACAGAACAAATGTCTCCGGATGCTGAAATAAATAACACCAACGTTTCTAGAATGAGCAAAATAGCTAAAAAGCACTTTTCTTTCGTCCAATTTGGACACAGGGGCAAAACGATAATTTCGGGTAAAAATGGGGTCCACATGTGGCCCACTTTGTACCGAAAAGCGTGCCAAGGGTAACAGTCTCTAAATAGGATAAACTATAGGTCAAACAACTCTATATGTCAGTATGAACCCAACGGTATGTCCAAATGTGGATTCCGATGAGCCGAACACAATTTTGTCCAAAAAGTCAACTGTGGGGCCCGCCAATTGGCGATCTGGTCAACCGTCTCAGAAATGCGTAAAAATTGGGTTACAGGGCCAGCGCGTTACCACGAGTCCAGTGGCACAAGTTTCGTCGCAATCTGACAAACGTGCACAAAATACGCGCGACTTCCACAAAAGTTGTGACACGAAATGTGTCCGCGGATACGGCCTGATTCCGGTGCGCACACGCGTCCGAATCAGTCCCCACAAAATTTTACGTGTTCGGTTATGCTGCGTGCACCACTCGGTACACTTGGCACACGGCGGGGCGGTCCCGTTTGGCGGGGCGCGCTCCGATTTTCAACTTTTGGAAATCTGGAAAAAGTGGGTGTGCGCAGTTTTGTGACGAATATCATTATGTCCACAGCAACTAATAGCATAGGGTTATTTAACAGAAAATAAACTAGGTCAAGTATTCTACATGTATCAAAAAGAATCACCGAATTTGGATCTCTGTGGTAGGAGATACGAACTCGGCAATATGGGTGGTCATTCTGGAATTCTGCGATTCCAGAATTCTGTCTGCTCGCCCAACTTGGACGCTGTTTTTCACCTAGGGGTACACGTTTTCCGAGGTTGGCTATAAAACAAATATGGAATAGGGTTAAGGGGTGATCATACCGGTGAAGACGGAACAGCGTTTGGTTGAGCGAGTCGACGGAAAATCACTCCGGAGCGAAGGTGCCTCGAGTGGGAATCTGCAGGGCGCGAGGTCGGAGTCGTCGGGATGGTTGGATGGCTTGGCGGGGCTTCTCTGGCTGCGGTGACGGCTCTAGATGGGAAGAGGAGGTCTGGATATTTTAGGTTAGGGTTTTGAAATAATATATATGTATATATATATATATATATAATAGGGAAGAGAGAGGGATGGTTGTTAGGTCCGCGTAAAAAAAGGAGTCGGGATGGTTGGATAGGGGGCGCTGTGCTCCCTGGAAATTAGCAAGTCACTGAAGGGGGTGGGTCTCGCATCAAGTTGGCTGAAGGAAGGAAATCTTAGCAAATTGCTAAGGAAGAAATAAGCATAACATTGTTATTATTATTATTATTATTATTATATTAGATTCTTATTTAATTATTCTTTTTCTTTCTTTTTTTTTTCTTTCTAAATATATATATACATATATATATTTGTATATACATATATATTTATATATACTCATAAGAAAAGTTTATAGATTAGGATAATGCACACTATTAGGCTAGCAACTGCTCAAGGGATCTCCTACATGGAATAAATTCTGAAAAATTCCTGATGGTCCCACAAGTCCTCTAAGTGTCCGAACACCTAAAATAAAAATTATTAAAAATCTATTTATCCTATTAAGCCCTAATTACTATAATTTAATTAATAATTAATAAATAAAAAGGTTATATACGATTTTTAGGAAGGGGGTTTTACAATATATATCTAGGCTACCATATATATATACAATACATATATATACACCTACGTATCTATATATATAACCACACAAACACACAAACCCACATACCCATACTCATATATATATCTAACTATATATATAACTCTAATCTATGTATATATATATATATATATATATATATATATATATATATATATATCGCTACCTGCTAGCCTACTGCACGCTGCCACGCAAATGCTGCTGCTGCGCTTACTGGCCAAGGTGGCGGCTGCTGCTGCTGCTGAGCTGGCCTCGCTGCTGCTTCGCTGCTAACGCAATGGCTGCCACTGCCTCCCCAAACTGCTGCTGCAGCTCCCATAGCTGCTGCACTGTATAGCAGCTCCTGCCCCCTTCGACACACCACACACACACACAAACACGTACACATATATATACATATATATACCTACGAACACACACACACACATACACACACACACACACACACACACACACACACATATATATATATATATATATATATATATATATATATATATATATATATATACACAACCATATATATATACACACTTACACACTTATATATATATATATATATATATATATATATATATATATATATATATATATATATATACACCTACACAATACATATACACACTCATATATACATTCAAACACACAATCACATATATATATATACAAACACTCATATACAACACTCAATACACAACACCAACGCACGCACAATGACCCAAACACCAATAAACACATATAAATATATAAAATATAACCTGAGAACTCTAGCACACACTCCCCGAAGCTAAACCAACGCGCGCACAAGCCCAAAACCAAGAAACTAAGTCAAAATGGCCATTCGGTCATTTCGACGAATATGTGATGTGCGGTTCATAAAACCTAGTAAAACGCACACCAAACCTACTCTGAATCGGCCCAAAATTTACCCACGGGTTCTAATCGATGTCTAGATGTCATGACCCGCACCCGGTGTAGGGATGCAAGTCGGGAACAACGCCCAGCCTACGCCGCAGTATCGGCGGTAGAACATTGTCTTGGTCAACTATACTATCTAATTATCTCACTATAAAGCATAAACCTCCAATAATATCTCAACTCCAAGAAGAGAGTAATCAACTTAATTCAACACAATACTCAATCATATTTCTATGGCACGAGAAGATATCACAGAAGTCTAACATAACTAAGCAGTTAAAAATATAACAACAACAAATAGAAATAATATTCAAACACAAATATATGCCAAAAACAAATCCGATACCAAAATGCTAAAGAGAACTAACTATGCTAACTAGTGAATCCGGCTAAATCTCTCAACAGTCACTCCAGAACTAGTGGGTCCAAGTCTGCACCATCAATAGGCTGAGGTCCGTAGTATGTCGGACACCAATCTTCTGGATCCTCTGAAAAATATTTTTCAGTCAGGAATGGAGCGAAGTACAACCCAATAGCAGTTTTAATTAATTGACAAAAACTATAAAGCAGTAGAATAGAAGATGTTATCTACGATGAGGATATAACTGATAATCAAGAACAATGAGAGAATAGGCAATACTAACAACAGAATATAATTAATGCGTACAAGAATAAAGGAATGAACTATAATGTCAGAATAGAACAAGGTAATCAATGAGCTGAATAATAGAATCTACAATAACTATATGATTTGAGATACTAACTAAATATGTGATCGGCCTGGGAGATTCAATGATTACACTAAGGAGCTAACTCAACCATACGTGAATTGCATGGTTAGTTAGTAAACAATGATTACACTACTAGCCGATAGTTTCTTGATCACATATTTAATTGGTATTTCCCCCGCCCCGACTGATAGATGGATCGAATCATGACACGTCACTAGCCAATGTATCCAATGTTTAATCTACAATATTTAATGTTATCCAATACCAACAAGGACAGTATCCAATACCATCTTCATAATCAAGGTAACATTTCATGACTGACAATCCAATAATAATACCAATCCGTGTACCATCGTGTCAAGAATCATAAGTAATATTTCTAAGTACTTGAATTATAGTGGTAATCAAATAATGGAAACTATCAAAGAATGTACTCGCCTGTGGTCCAGAGCAAATGATGAAAATAATGTCCGAACTGGTGTCACAGACCTATATATGAAATATTATATTAATACAAATTTGGGGAAGAGAAATAAATTAAACTAGTCAATTTCTAGGTCATAAAACTATTTCTAAGTCAAAAGACAAACTAGGTCAACTCTAAGTCAACTATGGTCAACTATAGTCAAATTATGGTCAACTACCTATTTCTAGGTTGCATGAGTCTAACTCAAAGATATTTGGGCTCACACACTATGAATCTAGGTCATACAAGCTACATCTTAGGATACTAAGATACCGTATCTCAGGTACGCAAACAAGGAATAAATATAACACATATGTACATATCAAACAATATTATATATATAAAATCCTAATTACAAATGCTAAATGGATACCTTGGTTTCGAACCAACTTGGTATCGCAATACTAAACCTCTATCTTGATATCCAAACCCAATACCTTGATTATCCTCCAATACCTTGATACTTACCTTGGCATCTCAAGGTAAATTCAAAACCTTATTTATACTAACTACCCAACAATAATTATAAACTACTATGTATTTAATATTTATATAATACTATATACCTTATTTTAGTCACCTTAATACCAACCCATAATTAGTTTACAACTATCCTATTACTTATGCCAATACCTACTACTCATACCTTGGTATATCTTGATACTTACCTTGGTATCTCAAGGTATTTGCCAAAATCTCATATATATACTAACTACCCATCAATAATTACATATATCAATCTAATATAACTCTAGTATGTACTAATAGAATAATACTAACTACCAACTACACACTAACTATTAATACATATATACGTACATACATACCTACAAATATATAATATATAAAAGATACTCATAACAATTGATAACTAAAATATACTAACTATTCTAATAAATTTATATGCTACAACTAAATATATACATATATAGTATACTATAATATAAATAGCAATTATGAACATATTTATATATATATTAATTACCATATATATATATATCTATATATATATTAATATCTAATATATTAAAAACTGCCAAACTGTCGCTAAATACTCTGTCCACTGTCACAGAAAGCTGCTGTGTATATAGATACACTGCAGTTTTTGTGACAGTTTCCTGCACTGTCACTAAAAACTGTCGCTGAAGCTTCTGATACTCTGCTGATACACTGTTGTTTCAGCGACAATTTTCTGCAACTGTCGTTGACTGCTGTCGCTGAAAAGCTGCTATTATTTGCATTTGTTGCTGCTGTTGCGACACTTCTGGCTCGCTGTTATCGCTGAAAATATATGTATATATATATATATACAATATATATATAAATACATATATATAACCCACCATATATATATATTTATACAATATATATTTAAATACATATATATAACCCATAATATATATTTATACAATAAACATATAAAACTATATATAACTATACATACACTTATACATAGTAAATTGTATAAAATACCACATAGTAACATACACACACATATAGTAATATGTATATATAACTATACATATATGTATACATATATATAATCATATAATAATATAAATACATAACAATATATAATATAACTATATATATAACCACATATAAATATATCTACTATATTATATATACATATGCTACCACTTATAAATATATATCTACATACATATATATAAATAATCATATATAAATAATCTAATTACTTAATTAAACATACACATATATTATATAAAATATATACATATATTTACATCCCTAACATATATTATAACATATATATTAATGCATGTAGAAGAAAGCTACATAATATATATTCTATTAATACATATATAATACATAGATCTATGACACAATAAACACTATAATAAATATACATAATACATATATAATATATATAGATACATACACAATTATAATTCAAGAATTAAAGCACAATTAATTAGATCTACACATAAACACATAATAATTGGAGCGTATCACACCGTATCCCACTAGATCTAGGATACGCATGCGACACGAGTCCACCACACATCCAATTTTACCCCGAAGGACACAAACAAATTACATATAATATTTATGAACAAAACAAAGTGTCAAATATAGATCTATGTGTCCGTGTCAAAATACGACATGTACAAAGTCCCGTGTCGGAGAAAAAACCCCCAAAATAACACGTATCACCAAATTGTTGGGATACGACCTACATGTACCCAATTATGGACACGACACTAGCCCCAAATACATAAACATATGCCAAATTGATCTATAGGATCAATTGACACACACAACAAAAGTTATTTTCGGAATTCCTCCAAAATTGACACAAAAAGCACCATAACTTTCTCCATAGGTCTCCTATGAACACAAAATCAAATCCTATGGGTAGTACATACATATGGGTTGATTATTCATGATTAAATCTCAGATTTAGAAGCTATTTTAAGGAGAAAAACTGAATTATACCTATTGGGAGATGGATTCCCAATGAAACCTCCAAAATTGGTGAAATTGGCCTCCAACTTGTAGATCCTTACTCCTCTTTGTAGATTCTTGCTTCCTCCTTCTAGATCCTTGCTCTTCTAGTCTCCAATGGTGATTTGGGAAGTAGTTGGATGGAAATTTGGTAGGGATTTGATAAAATTTGGTTGAGGGAAATTATAGATCTAGATTTGGAATGAAAAATGAAGAGAGAGAAAGTTTTTATCCCCTTTATATAGGCCTCACTTGCCCCCTCCCTCAAGCTACTATATAAAGTCTAAAATACCCCTTAGGGCCTCTCATGAAGAAATTAATTAAGGAGGGAAGCTTCTAGTCCAATAGTTTAATTAATTTAATCATCCTCCTAATTAATGGGCTTTCTAGTTGGGCTCAATTCTAACAATTAATACATGTTGGTCCATGAGTCTAAACTAAACTAGTTAGGTCCACTAACACAAGTCCAAAAATAAATCTAATATGCTAATAATAAATAAATAATACAATAAATAAATATTTAACATGCACAATATTTAATTAATTATAAAATGACCAAAATACCATTTTCTAGAAAATACGGTAGTGACACTAGATCCTAGAAAAAATGCTAACTCGTCGATTTTAGGTCCGTGGCAAAAATGCGCACGCACATAGAACCTACGACGACGAAAACCCCCAAATCGCCCGAAATTTATCTACGATACGACTTCACGTGTCCGAACGGAGACACGTACTTACCCTCAAGACACCCAAGCACGTCTATCTAGGTCCGTCTAACCTAGGACATCACCCAAAATTGGGCCAATCTCTGATTTTACCCAAAATTGACACAAAACCTAATATCAAAGTCTTCAAACACAACCAAACAAGTTCTAATTTTCTCCCACGGGTAGCCTTAAGGTCTAGAAAGGTTCTAAAATACTAATTACACTATATAATAGTAACCACTAAGAGGAAAGTTAGGGTTTACCTTTTGGGAGTTGGAATCCCAAGGCCAAAGTCTCCAAAACCCTTGAAATCACCACCCTCAAGCCTCCAAGCCTCCAAATTAAGCCTACACACTGTCACGCCCCAGTCCCAAATACGTAGGACTAGGAACACGTAAGCATGCCAGCCGTATGGATATGGCAACTCCAATATATGGAAACCATAACCCATACGTACGCTGTAATATGAATATAAACTCACATGTGGTATATATAATGTCACAAGTCACAGATATGCTAATCTCATCCACACAACAAGTCATAGAAAAGAAATACTAAACTAGAATAAGGAGTCTGAAATATCTAAAATAATAGTCGGGTGGAGACAAATCCACTACCCATGACTATATCCAAAACTAAAATGAGAGAGGAGTATAAAGTCTCCAATGTAAAATAATGTGAAGACATAAGTGCATCAGCTAAAAGAATCCATCGCCAGATAATCAACGATGCTCAGAAGGTAAGACCTCCTCGACAGAAAATAATGCGTCAGGTCCAGGCCCGTACTCCTGCAAATACTCAAGAGCAGATACACCTGGCAGAGGACCAGGTCCTCAGAGGGACGTAACAAGATACAGAAAATACGAGCCAATTTGAATACAGTAAACATGCATATGGTTTAAAAATAGATAAGTACGCTGTACAAGATAATCTATATGAATGCAAATAAGGATAACTTTTTGACGTATAGACAAGGGTAGTCTACTCTATATAAGCCTCATAACTCACACACCCGTCTAGAACATCAGAAATCGACATACCTCTAGGGTAGCGACCAGCGCGACTCTACAGAAATCGACATACCTCTGGGGTAGCGACCAGCGCGACACATGCCCGTAGTGCGAACTATATACTATGGTTTACCAGAATGGTTAAAAGCCCATACGCCTAATGATTGTCCTCCCATGATACTAGGTGCCATGTGTGTGTCAACATATCTAATACATAGTAATGACTGGAGAAAAACTACACATGCAAGAACTATACAGAAATGAAATAAATAAAAAGAAATATAAATAGCATGCAAAGTACTATAAATAATTTGGCAAGGTATCTTGCCTGGGGTCCTGCTGCTGGTATGAATCAGAGTCCAAGTCACAGTCCAAATAGCCTATGTATTACAAATTTATCACGTCAAAAGATAATTTATTTTAATTTATTTAATTCTGAAATAATTACTCTAAAATCCTATTTTAATCTTATTATTCTGATTTTTATGTTAATTCCTAAATTTTGTCCAAATAAACTAAATTTTATCAACTCGAGACTCATGGCACGTAAATCGAGGCGATCTGTTGACCAAAAAGTCAACCGACACAAACTCAACTTTCATGCATTATTTCCTGTAGATTTCAGCGTCAAAAATATGTTGGAATTTACAGCTCGTCCGAATTTAAATTCGTTTGGGAATTATGGTACATACAAATTTTGTATTGTGCACCGATGGTTAAATTCTAACCTAGAAGTTCTACAGAATTAACAGTATGTAAATACTTCGAATTAAATTCTGAGAAAAATATATGTCGATGATATCAACATTAGCTTTTCGAAACTTTAAACGGTTCATGATTCTGATTCTGGGTTCTCCCGAAATTGCAAAAACATCGAAATACGTCTATTTTCGGACATGCTGTGCTCTACGAATTTTCCAGAATTTAATACTAATAATTTAGAAAAACAATTTATATAATCAGAAAGCTAACCTCATTATCGTTCTAACAAAAAAAAACTAGGCCTCATTTGGAGTCCGGAGCTATGCGCAATGGCTTCTGGAAGATGAAGGAACCCTAGATGACAATTCTCCAAAAATCGGCTGAAGAAAAAAACCCTAAAAATTAATATCTAAACTATTATATATATATAGAGGAGAGAGAAAGTGCAGCCGCGGCTCACAGCGCGCCACGTGGCAGCAATCCAGGGCTGTCCGCTCAGATCGGACGGTCAGGCACTGACGCGGCTCGGCTCAGCTGAGTCCGAGTCGAACTCTGACTCGGCTCGGCTCGAGGTCGGCTCGGCTCGGCTCGGCTCGCACCCACTCAGCGGTCACTGACAGGCGGGCCCGGCACTGTTTACTACTGGAGGCTGACAGGTGGGCCCCCTGTTTGCTGACTGGGCAGAATTAATTACTTTTTGGGTTTTCTTTTTCAGAAATTAGTTTTTAATTCAGTTTTTCATAATTAACTCAAAATAAATGCTAAAAATAATCAAAAAATTCCCAAAAAATTCTAGAAAATATATTTTATTATTTAGAACCTAAAATAAAATTTTGGAATATTTTTAATTAAGTTTGAAAATAAAATAAATTCTTTAAAGTCCTCAAAAATTAGTGTTACTAGTTTTTAATTAACTAAAATTTATGGAAAAATCCCAATAATCTAAAATAGCCTAAAAATAATTCTAAATAAATATTTATATAAGTAAATATACTAAAAAAAATTATTTTCTAATTAACTAAGAGAATACTCTAAATAAATTCAACATCTATAATAAATATAATAATATAAAATATACATAAATACCTATTTTGGATGAGAGAGTTTACACACACTAAGTCTAGGCTCTACAAACCTAGGTTAGGGAAAAGTATACGGTTAGGGTTAACACAAATGGAAGAATAGAAGAAGAAAGAGAAGAAATGGAGAACTTACTTACTTGGAATGAGAAATTGGAAGAAGAAGGAAGAAGAAAGAGTGGAGAGTGAGGAAGAAGAAGAAGAAGAAGAAGAAGAAGGAATGAAGAATGGGGGCGTTAGGTCCAGGTCCTAGGAAATAGGGTCGGACAAGTGTAAATAAAGGGTTAGGGCTAAGTCAAATGACTAAAATGCCCTCCTAATTTGTCATGCTAATTGGGATTTGGATTTAGGGTTCCAAAAGCACTCAAATTAACTCATAATCACTCCAACTAACTTATTAAAAATATAATAATAATTCTAAACCCAAAAATAAGCCTCACAAGGGTGTTGGTTGGGTTGGACATGGGTCCACTAGGGTCTAACACGGGTCCAGACTAGCCAAAACCCTAAAACAACCAATAAAAAAATACAACCATCAATTAAATATAAATATAATTATTTATAAACAATGCACAATTTACCAAAATAAAAAATAAAAAAATAATCCTATTTTCTAGAATTGGGGTAGTGACAATCGTTTCTCGGAGCTCTTATTCTATTAGTAGCAACATGTCGCTTGAAATACATCGAGCAAAAGTTAGTAATCTCCTCAAGAACATAGGTTTCATAAATAGAATCCTCGATCCTTGCCTTATTTTTTACCTTTTTCTTTAGGTGATTCAGTTGACGTTCTAATGGGTACATCCACCGATAACCGACATGGCCACCGACACGTGCCTCGTAGGAAAGATGAATTGGTAAATGCTCTATGGAGTCAAAGAATCCAGGCGGAAGCACTCTTTCAAGCTTGCACAGTGTTACCATAATGTCCTCTTGTTTTTCTAGATGATCGATGATCAACTTGGTAGAACAAAGATCTCTGAAGAATATGCTAAGCTCTGTTAAAGGATCCCAAACTACATGCGGTAAGAATTCCCGAAATGCAATCGGAATTAACCTCTCCATGAATACGTGACAGTCGTGGCTCTTCATAACTGTCAGTTTGATCTCCTTCGGGTCGATGTATCTTCTCAGATTTGACACGTACCCGTCTAAAAATTTTAGTTCCTGAATCCACCTTATTTATCCTCTTTGTCCAGTGAGAATTGCATTAGGCTGCTTATACTTTCCATTCCCTTCCTCTATTAAATGCAACACAGGACATCTGCATATTTTTTTCAAATCCAACCAGACCTTGGGATTGTCTTTCGTTTTCCCCTTTACGTCCATTGCAGTATTAACTATGTTGTCAAATACTTTCTTCTCGATATGTATGACATCAAGGTTATGTCTGATCAGATTGGTGCTCCAATATAGCAGGTCCCAGAATATGCTCCTCTTCGTCCAGTTATGAGTGTGATCAAATCCATCGTACTTGTACCCCTTAGTAGGCTCTTAGATAGCACTTGGTAAGTCTAAGACGTTGGGTTATATAGCTAGGTTTTGAGGTTTAGAACATGAGTTCAACTCGTGACCGAACCAATCTAAATAAACCTAAGACAAACCAAAGAATAGGTCTAGTCTCATGAAAGATACTAAATATGCAAGCAAGAAAATAATACTCTCCTAATACGTATATTTGGGAACGGGAAATGACATGGATATTATTAGGATTTTGATTCTTGCAGCTCCAGATCCCTCTTAGCCCTAATTACAAAATGCACGAACATCTTACATTGTCACCATCATTCAATCGTGATCTAGCCTCCTAGAGTGTCCTTTGTGTTTCCCATCAGTTACACAGAGTCTTCTCTCTCAGTAGCTCCCCCATGAATTATTATTGAAGCCGGATCACCCTGATCACCAAAATTTTTGCCCCGGTTCACCAAATTTTCTTATGCTACATGTTTACTTCTAGAGCTCATATATACAAGCTCAAGTGGAAAGTGGCAAGGAGGTGGACACATAAGACCCCAAGTCGTATGGGTTCAATCCTACAAAAAAGCATTCTTTATGAGGAATTTTTAAAACAGACCCGTGTGGAGTCATGTAGGGAGTTGACAAGACGGATTGACCATCATGCCCATAGATGTTCTAGACCACAACGACCATGTCACGATCTACTCCCGCTTTTCCAAATATGAGTAGGGTTATTTAGTTTTAGGGTCTCGTATAATATTAAAAATTTTAGTTTAGGTCTCCACATTCTCCATAATAGGATTTGAGTCTCATCTTAATGGTTGATTTTGGATGATCGCCCAAAATTGAGACCCAAACTAAAATTTTATATATTTTACGAGACCTTAAAACTAAAAAAAAAATTAAGGGTTTTTTTAGATTTGCATGGTAGGTATTGCTTGACTCGGATTATTTAGTTTTGACATAACCAATCGAGAATGAGGCTTGTGATACTGATATTTGCTTCTATCATGATCTCAGCAGCCACACAACTCTCGGAAACTTGAGTTGTAAGAATTCAACAAGTTGATCGAGACAAGAGACATATGACGATACATGATGCCTATAACTTCATCTCCATCGAAACTGTCGTAAGGAGGAGTGTAGCTATTGAGATCAGGATAGAAGCATATAAAATTATCACAAGTCTTATTTTTGATTGATTATGACAAAACTAAATAACACAAGTCACACAACTCCTATCATGCAAAATTAAATAACCCAACTCACACAACCCTTACATATTTCTGTTTAGTTTTAGGGTCTCGTATAATATTAGAAATTTGAGTTTAGTTCTCCGTATTGTCCAGAATATGATTTGGATCTCATCATAACGTTGCACTTGACTAAATTTGCCACATCATCGTGGGAACCATAATATGTAGGGTACCCATAATCTAAGTCTAAAAAATAGTTATCCAATCAGTATTGGAGAAATGCATAACAATAATTCTAAGTCTATACATTATGATTTATATACATATATGGAAAGGTAAACTAACTAGATGTGTGATATAGCTAGTAAAAGAGATATAAACATGACGATACTAACAATATGCAACATAATCTACAGATACAAGTAAGCTATCGAGAAACGATAATAAGAATCATGAATACATGTATTGTCTATTTAAAATACAAGGGTTCAACATGTAGGTAGGTTAGGTTTGTCAGACAGTCATGAGGTGCATTGACTGAAAAAGCATTGATCAGACATTCATGCGTACTTGAATGAATAAGCATTGATGGTGTCTGTATTCATTGCATATCACATACATACTAGTTGGTTCCTCTTCCCGACTTTCTCATAAATAAACATGATCACTGCTATGCATGTATATCACCCGACTCTGATCAATACAACATTACATTGAACTTGATCATTTAACGAGAATCATTGAAGTGAACGTATAATAACGATATCAAGTTGAACTCTTATGCACAAATAACAGTCATTGTGAACCAAGAATTATGACATGAAATATAAGAAACTAACAGTAAAAAGAGATCGACAAGAGTATATGCAATGTAATATATAGGTATGGAAAGTACTAAAATTGTACTTGCCTTCAATCTTCCGACAGATATTTTGACATTGGAGGGTAACGTTCGAAGATACCAACATTAACCAAAGCAAACATGGTAATATACAATTAGTTGTTTAAATATAAGCCTAGTTATTAGTCTTTAGGATTGTTATTTATGGCGCACAATTCGGTGTCCTAAAAGTCGGCCAACATTTAATGTCCTTAAAATCTACTTGGAAAGTACTATTACTATCTGTTTGAGGATACAGTATCCTTGAAATTTTCAGATTGAAGTCGTTTGCTCAAGTTATGGTCTTTTGGTCGAAAATAACCTTGTCGGCATGATTCGATTTTATTTAGTTCTAGAAACTTCTTTAATTACCAAATCATCTCCAAAAATTCTGAAAAATGTTGAATAGCAAACCCATATGTAGTACTTCCTAGAAAAATAAAATCCTAAATTCGGATTTTCTTTTAGTTTGCTAGGGTTTAAGAGCCCCTATTCTAAACATAGCCAATTTTGGACCAGCTTTACAGTAAAATTCAAAAAAAACTGAATACAACTCCAAATCCCCTGAAATTTTGGATTTGGATTCCTAACATGTTAGGGTAATACTATGCAAAAAAAATAATAATAATAAACAAGTTCATGACAAAGATCCAACAGTGGGGTTATGAGTTCAAGAGCCCTAAACACCAATCAAATCAAATTAATAATTTGCCAAAATTTAGTATATTATGTCCATGTGTGTTAGCAATCATAAAATCTTGTACAAGTGAAAAAAAAGGTCATGGCAAAGAGTAATGGTTAAAATACTACAAGGTGTTTTTATTTGGGATAGATCTATGTACGGGATTCATAATTGTTGTTTAAAAAGCCCTAAATTTAGCCCAAAAAAAAAAAAAAATCAAATACTAGACACGTTAAGGAAGATACCTGTAAACATTTTAACAAAATTCTTTGGAAACTATGGTAGATCTTAGGTCAAAATCGCAAAATAGGATTTTCTAAGTCTGATATATATATATATATATATATATATATATATATATATATAGCCTAGTGGTTACGGTGAGGGTCCCTGCTGGTGTTGGCTGGGTTCAAGGTCCCCCCCCCCCCATCCCGGACTGGCTGGGTGGCTGTGCCACGGGTCCGGGACGAGCCAAATGCAAATATATATATGTTAAAAAATATATATATCTTTCATAATATAATGAGGCTTCAAAAGGCTCAAAAGTGAGCTGTCTAAGCCATATGTATATCATCAATTAATTATTTAAAAAAATTAATATTACGTAAAAAAATTGTTGATTTTTTTTTAATTTGTTATAAATAACACTATAGGGATTCAAACTCAGCCAACCAGAGAGAATACCTCTCATCTTAACCACGTGAGTTAGAAGAGATGTTTGTTTATAATTAGATAATATTACGTAGCTAACCACCATTTTCAAGACTCTTTATGAAAAGTAAAAATATATCCATAACTAATTATAATAAAATATATAACAAATTCTAACTAAAATATAAAAATATATATAATAAATGATAATTTAAATATATTTAAATATTTAAATAATTTTATATTAATTTTAAAAGGAAAAAATTATTTTACGTGCAACGCACGTTAATTTACAAGTATATATATATGGTGGGATCAAGTGACACATACAATTTGACATCTAAAAACACGCAATCTCAGCCGCACATTATTTGAAATGAATGGTTCATATTTAATTACTTATTAAATTTATATACAACATATTTTTATTTCATTAGATGGCATCCGATAAAGTCAACCAAAAAAATCTATAATTAAGCTAAATTTTGAGTATCTAGATCCAGACAGTAGTAAATAAAATTAATTTTGTATAACACACACACACACACACACACACACACACACACACACACACACATATATATATATATATATATATATATATATATATATATATATATATATATAAACTACACAAGAAAGTAAAGACTAATTTTCAAAACATTACTAATTAATATAAGCACATAGAGAGAAAAAAGTTGAATTCAACAATACAATCTTAATTAAAATGCTAATTAGTGAAAATACATATAAGCATTAAAAGGTATACAAATTATCCATGTCCAACCAAATTAGTACTCAAATCATAATCTAAAGAATATCCATCTCACAAAGCTTTTATCTTTAAGAGATATTTCATCTATGTTCCTCAATAAATATCCACTTTGGACTACAACTTTTAGAAGTAAAAGAACAAAAACTTAATGTACGTAGTACCATATGAACAGTCGGCATGACAAAAACTTAATAGAAAAGAGTTATATATTTAATTAAATTACATAATAAGGATAAAATCTATATACCAAACAAATTAGTACTAAAATTATTATCTAAAGGATACATATTGCACATATTAATAAATTTACATATTTAACTAACATACATGTTCTAACTAGAATCAATACCAAAATTATAATATAAAGAATATCTAGATCACAAAAATCATAACTTTAATCCATTATATTCACATCCATTAAATATATATCAGGATGAAATTCACTTGATATTGTAGCAAAAATTATATAAAAATAAGGAGAAAAGGCAATTAGTATAGATAAATGAGAAGCAATTTAAAATGAATTGTCTTTTTAAATTTATTTTAAAATAAATAGTATGCATATGCTTAGACATATATCAGCTTTTTGCCGGGATTAACTTGATCCCGACATCGACGATGCTGATCGAGAGGTTCAAGACAACGCCTGACATGGATGCTCCGGTGCCGCTGTTTCCTGCGACGAGTGCATGGAGCTCCAATAGCAGCGGGGTCTTCATTTTTTGTTCTGAATTCTTGGATGAGAGAGAGAGAGAGAAGAAGGCTTAAAACATTAGGATCTTAGTCATGTCAGCTGCCACATTATGGAAGATGCCTTCATCCAAAAAAAATTGGGGGATGACTAACATTTGTGATCTGATTAATTTTACAAAAATGATATCCATCATCCAAGTGTTTTGGGTGATACCATCATCCATGACATGATGATGACATGGCGCTGACGTGGCATTGATTTAATGTTACATGAAAACATGATGTTGACGTAGCGAAGACATGTGAACGATTTTAGTTTTACAGATAACATATTTTTTCAAATTTTATAGATAACATATTTTTACAAAATTTTCATTTGTGATATTCTAATTTTATTTTTGAATTCTATCATGAAATCTCTCATTTGTTGATCAATATTTTCTAACACTAAAATTGCCGCACGTCTTCGCCACGTTATCGTATCATGGGTGATGGTATTACCCAAAAAATTTGGGTGATGAATATTATTTTTGTTAACTTTAATAAGAGTGCAAACATTTCATCTATTTTAGGAGTCAAGTAATAAGTCTTTTTTTATATAATTTAGAAATATGGATTATTTACACGGACTTCTTTATTTTGGAAATAATTACACTAACCTCTCCTATGTTTTATGTTTTATGTTTATTACACGAACTTTTCTATATTTTTATGTTTTATATAAAGTGTTATTACACTAACTGCCCTTAAAATATCTCTACTATTATAATACGGTTTAGAAACGGCTCTAAAATGAGTTGTCTAAGCCGTATCATCAATTCATAATATATAAAAAAATTAACTACCGCATATATTGTTTTCTTCTAGCGTAGTTGAAGAAAAAAAAGTTAAAAACCACCTGAACATATAAAAACTTCTCAATTATATTCTAAATTTAAATTATATTTAAACTAAATACATGATATTATCTAATTAAATACATATTCAAAATTTAAAAATAATTAAAAAAATATTAAAATCATATTTAAAATATTCTAATATAATTTAAATTTTAATCTAATCTTTTAAAAATATTATAAATTTTTTTTTTTACTTACGTGATGTTACTAGTAAAGTATAAGGGCCGTATGTGTAATTATTTTTAAAATAAGAAAGGTGGGTGTAACATGAAAGATTAGTGTAAATAATCCTCTAAATATTAAGGTTTTACGGATTTAATTACATTAGGTACGTTTTCATTTATACTTGATCTGTTTAAGGGATTTATTTGGAAAAAAAAAAAAAGTTTCAAAACGGCTTCCTTGATCTATGATTCAGGCTTGAAGGAAAGGTTGCACTGATCACCGGCGCAGCCAGTGGCATCGGCAAGGCCACGTCCGCCGAATTCATACGGCAGGGCGCCACCGTGGTCCTCGCCGACATCGACGCAGAGCTCGGCCTGCGGGCCGCCCGATCCCTCGGGCCCCGCGCGCACTTCGTAGCCTGCGACGTCGCCGTCGAGTCGCAGGTCTCGAACGCGGTCGACTACGCCTTCTCCCTCCGCGACCGCCTCGACATAATGTACAACAACGCCGGCGTCGCGGGGCCCCTCCCGGCGCCCCCGGGCATCGCCAGCCTCGACCTGTCCCACTTCGACCAGGTCATGGGCGTCAACGTCCGGGGCGCGCTCGCGGGGATCAAGCACGCGGCGCGCGTCATGGTGCCCGCGGGGTCGGGCTCCATCCTGTGCACGTCGAGCATCAGCGGTGTCCTGGGCGGGCTCGGGACGCACCCGTACGCGGTGTCGAAGTTTGCGGTGGTCGGCATCGTGAGGTCGGCGGCGGCCGAGCTGGCCCGCTGCGGCGTGAGGGTGAACTGCATTTCCCCCTTCCCGGTCGCGACGCCGATGACCGTGGAGCAGTTTGGTGTTATATATAGGGGGGCGGTGGGGAGGGAGAAGTTGGTGGAGATGATCGAGGGGCTTGGCGAGTTGAGAGGGGCAAAGTGTGAGGAATCGGACGTGGCCAACGCGGCTGTGTATTTGGCTTCGGACGAGGCCAAGTATGTGAGTGGACATAACTTGGTTGTGGATGGAGGGTTCACCGGCAGCAAGAACCTCAATCTGAGAATGACTGATGATCAGCATTAAGACACAATAGGACACGACGACGACGACCACCACCACACAGACAGGACACACTTTGGTGTGTATGTGCTTCGATCTACGTATTATTTGGTTTGGGATTCTTTTTCAGTTTTCTTGTAAAGTACAAGATTTGTTGTGTGTGAATCTAACTAGTTTGGTTGGTTCTAATGAATCTGATGGAAAATGCTGCGAGAGTACCTTTTCCTACTTCATGTAACTAGTTTGCTTGCTGTTGATCAGTTGATGCAAATTGCTAAGCGCTTTTTTATGTTCTTTTATTTATGCAACTGTATTAATAATGCATCTAGTCTTTCTTAATCTTTTGATTGATTATAAACAGGACAGATAATGGGAAAAGTGATAGGAGAGAATATTCTAGGTATTTCATTCATCATAATATTACGTATATATACATCTACATATTAACTTGGGACCTAAGTCACATGGCCAATAACCATAAATATAATTTAATACAATGTAATCCCAATACCCCAATCACCATATATAGCCATCCAATCACCATATATAGCTAATCACCATAAATGCAATTTAATGATGCAATTTAATTCCAATACCTCCCTCAAGTTGGAGCATGCAAGTCACAAATGTCCAACTTGCGCAAAAGAAACTCAAATTGCCGTTTGCCCAAAGCTTTGGTGAAAATATCCGCCAGTTGTCCATCCGTTGTCACATGAGATGGGAGAATAACTCCAGCAAGAACATCATCCCTCAAAAAATGACAATCCACCCCCAATGTGTTTTGTGCGCTCATGAAAAACTGGGTTCTGCGCAAGATGTAAAGCAGTTTGACTATATCATAAAACAAATCCATAGCACACGAATGTTGCACCCCCAAACTGCCAAACAACCCCTTGAGCCACTTAAGCTCACACGTGACCGCCGCCATCGCACGGTACTCCGATTCAGCCGAAGAACGAGACTCCGTCGCCTGTTTCTTCGTTTTCCAAGAGATGAGCGAATCACCAAGAAAAACCAACCAACCGGACAAAGAGCGTCATGTGATGGGACAACTTGCCCAATCAGAATCATACCACCCCCGAAGCCACAAATCACAGTCAGAGCGAAGAAGAATGCTTTGCCCGGGACAACCCTTCAGATATCAAACAACCCTCAAAATCGTATCCCAATGATCACGCCAGGACTCATGCATAAACTGTTACAAGATGTGAACAACATAAGCCAAATTCGGCCGAGTAAACGAAAAATAAATCAGTCATCTCATAAGACGTCGATACGCTTTCCCATCAGACAAAAGTAGACTTGTAGAGCGTGCCAATTGATGATGTTGTTTCATGGAAAAGCTTGCGGGTTTCGCCCCTAACAATCTTGTCTCAGAGATAATGTTAAGTGTATATTTTCGTTGACACAGGAAAATACCTTCCGCACTTCGAGCTACCTCAATACCAAGAATAAACTTCAACGCCCCAAGGTCCTTCATGTGAAAGCATGTACTCAAATAATTCGTAAAAGCAGTAAGAGGAGCAGAATTATTGCCAGAGAGAATCAAATTATCGACATACACAAGAACATTTATCTGAACATCGTCCTTATGAAGAGTAAAAAGCGAATAGTCAGAGTACGATTGGCAAAATTCGTACTCCCGCAAAGAATATGCCAACTTCGCAAACCAACAACGAGGCGCCTATTTAAGCCCATAAAGAGATTTTCGAAGCCGACATACCTGACCAGGGTGTTCGGTTTGGAAACTAGGTGGTAGTTTCATATATACTTCTTCGGTAAGGTCTCCATGCAGGAAGGCATTGTGAATATCCATTTGATGTAGTTTCCAATTTTTTACTGCGACTACAACTAGAAAGGCACGAACACTAACCATTTTTGCATCCGAAGAAAAAGTATCAGTGTAATCAATTCCTTCAACCTGATGATTTCCATAAACCACCAAACGGACTTTAAGCCGCTCAACACTCCCATCAGAGTTATACTTTATCTTGTACACCCACCGGCTCCCCATAGCACATTTTCCAGCTGGAAGCATCTCCATGGTCCAGGTACCACTATCCTCCAATGCCTGTATCTCCTTTTGCATAGCTTATCGTCACCCTGCATCTTTAACTGCCTCTTTAAAGGAGGTCGGTTCTGTACCTGCAGTTACAGCTGCAAGAAAATTTCTGTTTCCCAAAGAAAATCGGTCATAATTCAAAAAATGTGCTATAGGATAATGATTACTTGAGGAGTGATTGGACGTGGTAGAACATTGGGAGGGAGGACTATGAGACAACTTTTATATTGTATTTGTAACAAAGTCACGGAGATTCATAGACAAAATCTTGGTACGGATGTCATGCCCCAGTGCACCCTTACCATTAGATACCACTACCGCCGCCTAATCCTTTGATATTGCACCCGCCACGGCCGCCTCCTTTGCCGCATCTTCTACGGCGGCCTCGGCCTCAGCCGCGCTGTCCTCCACGAGGGCCTCAGCCTCCACGACAGCCATCCCATCCATATGAGGTAGATCAAACCCCAAAGCATCATCGTCCAAGACAAGGGGCGCCAGGTTAGGAGGAGCCATATCACCACGATCAACTTCAACAGAATAGAAAAACTCATTCTCATAAAATTTAACATCCCGAGAGACAAAAAAATCACTAGTAGCTAGATCATATAATTTTTAACCCTTCTTGCCATGGGGTTATCCCACAAAAATATACTTTCGACTGCGAGGAGCAAACTTATACATCTTAGTTTTTTTGCTTGTGGGCAAAACAAAGACAACCAAAAATACGTAATTCATCATAAAAAGGAGGAATACCAAATAATATTTCATAGGGGGTTTTAAAACCAAGAAGGCTCGAAGGAGTTCGATTGATCAAATAACCAGCCGCCAAAATACACTCACCCCAAAAAGAAATTAACAAATTTTCTTAAAAACGTAAAGCACGTGCTACATTCAAAATATGTTTATGTTTTCGTTTGACCCTCCCATTCTGCTGAGGTGTACCTACACAAGATGTCTGAAACAAAATACTATTCTGTGCAAAGTAGTCGCGCAAAAATTAAACTCAGTGCCATTATCACTTCGCACAATATGAAATTTGGAATTAAATTGTCGCTCAATCATAGAAAAAAATAACGAGAACATCTTGTATACTTCAATCTTATCAATCTACAAAAACACCCAAACAGCACGAGAAAAATCATCCACAATCGTCAAAAAATATCGAGCTCCACACGAAGAAGGCGTATGATACGGCCCCCAAATATCACAATGTATCAAATCAAAAATTGCAATAACCCGAGAGTCACTGACAGAAAAGATACCTCGAGTTTGCTTTTCCTGATAGCAAACTTCACATGCCTTATTCACTGAACTACTAGAGTTACTGACAACAGGAAGTGACTTTACTACTTTATCAGAAGGATGCCCAAGTCGCTGATGCCAAATGTCTAGAGAAGTCATCCCAGTCACTGCCAAGGCCCGAGTCTTCGGTATAATATGAAAGTAGTAGAGTCCATCCCGTCGTTCACCAACGCCAATCAGGGTCCTCAAACTGGGGTCCTATATCACGCACAAATTTTTAGTGAATTGTACAACACAATTTATATCATCAATAAAATGAGCCACAGAACTTAAATTACAATGTAATTGAGGTACGAATAGAACATTCGTGAGAACTACGCCTGGTGCAAGAGCAACACGCCCGTAACATGAGGCAACCGCAGTCCGTCCGTCCGGGAGTCCAACCAGACACTCCTCCATTGTCGTCACCCCAAACAATAAATCCAAATTTTCTATAACATGATTCGAAGCACCTGTATTAATAATCCAAGGTGCAATGGACTTACCCACCATACGATCCTTCGAAGATTTGGCCGAAGAATTACCAAGCATAGAAATAAGTTGTTATCATTGGTCCGGAGTCAATCCCGGCACACCGTCGCCGCCTGCACCATCATCTGCCATCTGTGGCTGTGCAGCAACGAAGCCACGTCCTGCTACTGCCGCACATACTTTCATACCTCGTCCACGTCCACCACCAACCGCATGTCCGCTAAATCGGACATTGAGCGAATCCCACAGTGGTTTTGCCTCCTCAAAGTATGGCATTATCTTGTTCACTGAAGCATTAATAGTATGCAAAATCTACCGCACAAGAATCGATTAGAAGCAATATCAATCCTCCAATTGATCCTTCTCTGAAGGTTTATTGATAGACCCATCAATAAACCTAAATTTTCGTCGAGCCCGTAAAGAAAGTCGAATAGATCTCGACCATTCCTCTGATAGTTTCTCATTTATGATATCCTCTATGTTCAATATATCTAGTATAGATATCCTTGATTTTTTGACACAATGGTTATACGGATTGGTATATTCGGATCTCGTCATGAGATATTATTCCTTGGTATATATGGTATATCTTGTGCAAGCATTATTTTTTTGTTTCTTGTACATGTATAAATACTGATTCTCGGGGAGACTAGCTATCTTCCTAGAGAATTCCGTGCCATACCGTACCATGGTTGAATCCACTATACCAGTCGGAGGTAGAGAGTATTTTAGTGTAGATATGTGATCATACCCTCCTTGTGCATGTCTTGTTCCTTGTGAGTGTTGGTCATACACTGCACGTATGACTAGCCAGGCCCTTATCCTTGTAGAAGTTCCCAAGTCGATCACATATTAAAGCTAGTACTCATACACTTAGTCATTAGTATTCTTGTTCATTATCATATTGTTTATTCTTGTATTTATTTTCAGTATTTTTTTATTGTATATCTCTTGTACCTATTGTTGTATCTTGTATATTCACATCTATTTATTGTTATATAGTTTATATCATTGATTCTGCTCTTTTTCTAACTGGATTTTTTTTCAGATGACACTGAGGAGTGGTACCCTACTCATTACGGGCCTCAGGATGTTGTGGGCTTAGAGCCAGAGACCCTGGCTCAGGAGGGACTCATCCCGACTGAGACAGATGACCCGGGACTTATATTATCTTAGTTATTCTTTTGTACTGGATTTGTCTCCAGCTTACTGTTTAGTATTTTTCTCAGACTCATTGATGTTATTATTTTGATCAGACTCATAGAAGATAATGTCATCTTGATAAGGGTACCTACCCTCAGAGATCTTGGGATTTGTCCCTTGGGGATCATTGTTTCCTCAGAATGCTAGGTTGTTGCGTACCTCCAGGGGGCACTACCCCCAGCTTGGGCCATCCTCAGAGGTTCCGAGGAAAAACTACCCCCAGGGGCTGACAACTTCTTCCTTGAGCGGGTGCCTTGGAAGATGCCTTCCGCTGGCGCCGTTGTCGGCGCTCAGGGTATTCGCCTTCGCAATGCGGAGGTAGAGTGTCACTACCACATTTTCAGAATAGGGGTATTTTTGTTATTTTTATTATTATAAATATTTTATATATTTTATTTATTTATAATGTGCATGTTATATATATTATTACTATTATTATTATTGTTAGTTGATTAGTCTATTTTATTTAGACTTGACATTAGTGAACCACACTTAACTTGACTTGACCTATTTAAATAGTTAGTCATGACAAGATTAATTCTATTAAACCTATTTAGACTCAAGAATAGAATATTTTTCCTATGTTTTAGAAGATCCTATTCATGAAGGAATGAAAGGGACACTTGTGTCAAATCAAACATTCCTTAACCTAACCCTAACCCTAGAGGGAGCTTATATAAGCCTCTTTATTCATGAATAACCCTCATTTTTTTCTCATTATTTTATTTCCAAAGTTGAGAGCAAGCCCCAATTTCTTTATTTTAAATCCTATCCCTCTCATTTTTATTCCAAGGAGGCTAAGGAGCTTGACATTGCTAGAGGAGCACTTGAGGAGGGAAGCATTGGCTTGAAGAGTGTGTCCTTGGTGGAAGATATTAAGAATCTATCTCCCAATGGATAAAACTCTTGTCTCTCTTAACATTTCAGTTTTTGATGGTGAAATAAATCCCTAAAAATATATCCATGGCTAAGGACTACCCATAGGAAGAAGAACTAGGTTCTTTGGAGACCTATTGTGAAAGTTACATTGAGTTTTGTGCTAATTTAGGGAAAACTCCGAAGTGGGACCACTAGGTATTTGTAGAAATATTTCATAGGGGATTTTGGAGTGGAAAGCATGTTTTGAGAGTTGTAGTGTGTCCACAATTGGATATAGGAGGCCCGTGTCATGATATACTATGATACGGTAGGGTGTGTTGTGTATTTCCAAGTGAATTATGTTTTCACATGTCAAATTTTCTATTTGTTATTAGAATGGCTACTGTGGATTCATTCCATAGTGTATTAGTTAATTTGGGTATGTTGATAGAGTTTGGAAAGTGTTTGGTGAAGTATAGGGTGAGTATCACAAGTGTATCATAAGTTTGTGTAGGATACTCTAGGTTGCCCACCAAGTGTTTGGTGAATTACCAATAGAGTATGTGTGCTTACATTTACCTTGAGTGTTATCATTATATATTTATACTTAGTGTTATTAAGTTATATTAGTATATACATATATAGTTACTTATGGAGTGATATATGTATTAGTGCATATGTGCTAATAGAAGATGATGTGTTATGTAAGGGTGTGCATTGGGGTACACTTGAGTAGTATGTGTGTATAGTGATAGTGCCTCACTGTGCCAACTATGTTGGCTTGGTGTATGAAATGATTGAAGCTAGTGTGTGCAAGGATGTATTTGTGTGTGTGGAATGTGTAACTTATGCTTTTGGCTCAGACCTGGGTGCAAGGAAGAAATCAGATATGAGTGTGCTATGCAAACATTTGTGCAGGAGATATTTCAAGGGACATGGGAGTGCTCGGGTTCATATCAGCAGTCGTAGGAGCAGGATTTGGTTGCTCTGCAACCATAGTGAGGAAAAGAAGCATTAATAAGCAGTGGGGAGCGGAATCATTGAGTGTTGTGAGGGAAACTCAAGTGTCAGTATGAGATTAAGAGTGTTAAAGTTGTGTATCTAGTGTCCTAGTTTAGGGGTCAAGTATTAATATAAGTGTTGAGTTAAGGTATAAATATTGTAAGGTTAAGGTTGAGGTATTGGTATATCAAATAGGTATATGGTACAACTGTGTTGGGCATCAAGGCCTTTGCAACTTGGTGGTCAGTCATGAGCTTAGGTAGGGATTGGCCATATAGACAGACATCTGATATTGCACCACAGTGCAGTGCTCAGTTTTGAGGGAGGGTTAGCTAAGAGTCGGTGACGTATGAGGGTGTGCTAGATAAATGACTGTGTGTGTGGCAAGTTCTATGTGCACTACAATTTTGCTGGAAGTCTTGAATGCAGAGGGTACTTTAGTATTAGTGTATTAGAAGGTTGTGTATAATGGTAAGTGCAAGTGTTAGAGAGTGTGTATAGGCCTGTATGCAGTGTGGGGATGTGGGTAGCTGAATTGTTGCAGTGGTGTATCAAGGGTATCATGAAGTGTGGTATAGGCTAGTATCCTAATGTAGGACCAAGTGTTAAGGTATTGGTTATCTAGTTAAGATACTATATGATAATTATATATATAAGAGTAGATAGTAGTATATAAATATATATAAGGAATAGGATATATTGAGAGTATAGTGTTAGAGTTGGTGCAGTTGTTGTTGATAAATGATGAGTTGATGTGTATTAGAGTTTAGTTGATTTGTTAGTTTTAGAGTGTCAGTTAGTGTATGTATGTAAGTATATATGATTGGTCAGTTATTTAGTGGATGTATGTTAGTTTAAGATAGTATATATATAGTTTAGTATCAGTTATATGTTAGTATGTTGGAGTATCGTAAGGTAAGTTATCATTAGTTAGTAGTATGGTTATCAGTTAGTAGTATGTTAGCTAATGGTTAGTTATGTCAATTAGTATATGAGGTAAGTTAGATAAGTTAATGTATTAGTTAGTAATACATGTTATCATTTAGTTATCAGTTAGCTAGTGTATTAGTTAATTAGTATATATATATTATCTATATGTTAGTATTGGCTCCAAACTAGGATCTGGTATTACCTCGAGTTAAACCAAGGTAATATTGAGAGTGAGGTATCATGGGTATTTGTTATTGAATATCAAGAGGGTAGTTAGATATCGATACCAAGATGGCTCAAGCCAATGTAATCGTTACTAAGTTAATATTAGCTATGGATAACTAGTGTATATATATATATATATATATATATATATATATATATATATATATATATATATATATATATATATATATATATATATATATATAAGTGATGTGTATTGACACTTAGTATTATCATACAGCAAGGTTTGGACCCAATAACTTGGTTATAGGCTCATACAATCTAGAAATGGCTAGTATGACCAAGCTAGACTAGTTTGACCTAGAGTTAACCTAGTAATACCTAGTATTAGCTAGTTTAGCTTTATAAACCAACATGGAAGCTAGTTATGAATCCGAACTGGAGTGTTGACCTAGTTTGACCCTAACAACCTAGTTTTGACCTAGAAACCTAGTTATATACTAGTGTGACCTAGAATTAAACTAGTTTAACTTAATTTTATTCCGATACCTTGTATTAATGTGATATTTTATATATAGGTCTGTGTGACACCAGTTGGAACACAGTTTGACATTCATTGCTTAGGACTACAGGCGAGTACATTCTCTAATAGTTTCTATTATTTGATAATTTTTATATTTTAAGTACTAAGAAATATTATATCTGATTCTTGACACTTTGGTACACGAACTAGTATATAGCTTGGATCTTCAGTCATGAGATGTTACAATGGTTATCGTATTGACATCGTACACGACATTGATATTAGACATTGTACATGGTATTATTATTGGACAATGATCGTGTATCGTAACGGGTCCTGGTTGGATCCACTGTACTAGTTGGGGCGGGAGAAATTGCTAGTAAGATATGTGATCATATGCCTATTGTAAATGGTAAAACATTGTTAGTGTTAATCATACATCTCACGCATGATTAGCCAGTGAGAGTAGCTGCAGCCTTGGACCTTGTAGCTCAGGTGTGATTGCCGGGAGGTCTAGCTCGGGATCATTAGTTATTTTAGTCTCCGGCATATATTGATACTTTGATGTTATTGTTTGAAATTTAGATTATATTATTGTTTAGAATTTGCGACTGTGTTTTGATTATTCTTTTGATATCTTATCGTGCTTTAGTTCTGTGGTTGAGTACTTCATATTATATTATTATATCTGTGTCTCCTTATGGAGTTAGATTTTCGTATGAGATTGATTAGATAGTATTGTGACCTAGACAACGTTCTACCGCCGATGCTGCATCGTAGGCTGGACGTACCTACGTATTCATGTTCCTATATCGGGTGAGGGTCATGACATATTTTAGTGGTAGCCCATACAGGTCAGGCTTCGCAATTAGAGCAATATCGTGGTAGTGTAATGACTTAGTTGTACTACTACGAGCCTCTGACAGGATCTAGGATATATTATACTAGGATGAGAGTGAATACTCGATTACAACTAGGAATATTTCTAATCTATTGATCTTGTTATCCTTATTCTTTTAGAGTATTGCTTCTTTGAATATTTTATCCTTCCTTGATGATATTATATTCTTGTGCCTTAATGACTTCTTCTTGTTTTGATCCGTCTTCACGATACCGTCGAAGACCAGATCACAACGATCAGGAGCAGCTGCCAAGTCGGAGAGGTCAGCGACTTCTCGACCTCCTACACAGGGAGTGGCAGGGACTGTTCCTTCATCTTCTGTTTGCATATGAGTTTTAGCAGCTTTCGGGGGTCCTCCTCCCCCATATTTCCAGAGGGCTGTCCCAGCTTTTGCGGAGGACCTTCTTCTCCCGCCGTAGATTCTTTTCCCTGGAGGTGTGCCTGCTGATGGGGCACAGGTTTTTACTTTGATCCAGGGCATGGTAGATGCCCAAAGGCTGACAGCGGAGGCCCAGCGTGTTCAAGCTGAGGCTCAGAGGGTGAAGGCAGAGGCGCACCAAGCGCAGACCGATATGATAAGAGATAGCATGGAGAATGCTCACCAGATGGCCCTACAGACAGTTGAGAGAGTTTTCCAGCAGTATCCTGGCCAGCAGCAACAGGAAAGACCGGGCACTATAGTTAACTTTAAGAGGATGGTACCTCGAGAGTTTAAGGGTATCGAGGGGATACTCTACGCTGATGTCTGGTTAGAGGATATAGAGAGAAACCTGTGATTGGTCCAGATTCCAGAGGGCTTGCAGATCGAGACGGCCGACAGTCAGATATTTGATATTGCACTCATGTGGTATCGCACGGAGCCGAGACTTACTGCTCAAGGACTTACTTGTAAGAATTTTAATGAGATTTTCAAGGAGAAGTTCTTTTCCGACCTGGCACTGGGAGCTTTGGAGAGTCAGTTTCATGACTTGGTCCAAAGGAACATGTCGGTCGACGAGTACATCGCAGAATTTTATCGTTTGAGCCATTTTGCATGTCTATGATTCGGGACACAGGAGATAGAGTCCAAAAGTTTAGAAATGAGCTTACAAAGGATATTAGTTCGCACACTTCTAGTCATCACACCGCTACCTTTGAAGATATCTTGATAGATGCCCAGATTGTAGAGGAGGATCTTGATCTCAGGCCTAAGAGGAGTCGCGATGATTCTAGTGATACGAGTGGCAGCTCTGGATCGGTCAAGCATCCCCATATTTAGCAGTAGTCGAAGATGTTTCAGCATCACCACCAGCAGCACCAGGCATCGGTTCATGTTCAACAGGATCAACAACAGCCTCCGAGGCAGACCCAACAGGCTTGTCATTTCTGTAAGAAGCCAGGTCACCTTTGGGAGAGCTGTAGAGTAAGGTTAGGACTTTGTTTGCACTGTGGCACTGCGGGACATCGAGTGAGGGATTATCTTCTAGCTTCTTATCTTCCCGGCCAGTGCGTAGCTCCAAATCATAGAGGTCCAGTTAGGCCACCTGTGGAACCGCAGATTGTTCAGCACCCACGGAGGGAAACACCCCAGCGGGGTGGGGCATTTGCGATGATGGTCGAGGAGACCGATACTGCAGGTGATGGACTAGAAGGTTCTGTTCTTTTTTTTCTTCCATTTATTTGATTGATTGATTCCTTACTGCCTTATCTTACATCAGTGATTTTCTTGCTAGAATATAATTAGTAATACACCGGACAGAGACTGCAACACCATGACAAAAAGAGATCTTAACCATGCATGTTTGTTTTCTTTCTCTAGATTGTATGTTGTATGATTGTAGGTAGGACTTTCTTAGACTTTGATTGTTGGGGGTTTGACCGTAGTGAAGATTAATGAGTAGGTTATGACTGGCCAGAGAGAGACGAGGTGTCTTAAATTTCGAGGACAAAATTTTTCTAAGGGGGGTAGACTTGTCACTACCACATTTTCAGAATAGGGATATTTTTATTATTTTTTATTATAAATATTGTGTATATTTTATTTATTTATAATGTACATGTTATATATATTGTTACTATTATTATTATTGTTAGTTGATTAGTCTATTTTATTTAGACTTGACATTAGTGGACCACACTAAACTTGACTTGACCTATTTAAATAGTTAGTCATGACTAGATTAATTCCTGTAAACCCCTCACCCAAAATTAGGTCAACTTGGCATAGATAGAGATACTAGGGCTAGTTTGTATCCAATTGGAAATAGGACACGGCATTTTATTTAATTATACAATATTTTTATCATATAGTGCACCTTACCGTTGCTTCAATAATTGGAGCACTACACTAGCCATTGCCTTCCTATAAACTTTACAACCTTGTCCTAGTAATGATCGCCTTCTATTCTGACCTTGGTATAACTTATAATTATGCTCTCTTGTGCTATATTTTACTGGCACAATATTCGTCGCGACGTTATTAATTAATTCTAAATAAAAATTAACTTTGTACTCCTGTGCGCTCCAATCAAAATTGGAGACACTATCTTGACCCGTTTTGTGTAACCCGAATTTTGTTAATATTCTACCCTGAGCCCTCTACGTCCATGATACTTGCGTCCCACCTAATTTTATTCCCATGTACTTCTAATTAATTCTAGAATACCATACGCAGTAATTTAATTAATTTAATCCAATTTTCATCTTTGTGCAATTTTCTAATTGATGGGCACTTTTATGCAAAAGCGCATTGAGGTGTCCACACCATTGGACAATATATGAAGAAAACTCATTTTTCCCTTCACATGAATTTTTCCTATAATTTTTAGAATGTGCAAACGCGCAACATTGCCCCCTCGTTTAAACCTATCCTTGCACTTAAACAATGTAATTTATAGCCCTCCTAAACATCCCCATGTGAGCCCAAGGCCCAACCCAAGAGGATGTTGACCAAAGTCAAATAGCTCTAGGTTAACCCAACACCACCTATATAAATATTCTTTTTCTCCTTTTCTTTTTTCCCTAATACCTAACCCAATACACAGCCGACCCTATCCCTATTTATCCTCCCCTCCGGACACCCTCGCCGGAGTAGCCTGTAACCGCATGGGCTCACCTCCGCCTGCACTTCCTTCTTTCCCGACGACTCCCCGGCCAGTCCCCACCACGACTACCACTTTACGACTTCCCCGAGCCCCAACCCGACGCCTGCACCCAACCTCGAGCCACCGTACAACTCGACGAACCCCGCCTGAGAATACCCACGGCTCACCGGACCGCCGACGTCCCCAGTCATCACGAGTGACAGTTCGTCAACCTCTCCTCTCATCTTCCCTTCCTCCAATTACCTCCTCGTCAAACCGCCTCCACGTCGATGCTGCACAACCTGCCGGATCCCCGAGCAGTCTCCCTTCCCTTCTTCTCCGATGACTTTGCCGAACCCGACTACCTGCCGATCTTCCTGGCCACTGCTTCCCGACCACCCATCTTCCCCGCATGTCAGCCACGACATCCCCTATTCGTCCCTGACCCGAACAGCAGCCCGATGCCATCCCCCTCTCCTCCTGCCTGAGCAACTTCGGCAGCCCTGTCCTCCTTCCCCTTCACTGCCCTCCCTGGCCGGACCTCCCCTCCCCCTGGCCGGAGCACCCCATCATCACCATCATCCACTCTCATCACCACCACCATTACCATCATCTTCACAATGAACATCATGATCATCATACTCATCATCATCTTTACCATAAACTTTATCAACATCACCCCATCATCACCATCTCATCATCATCACCAACACCAACCCTAAATACCTCATCATCAACCAATCACCATTATCCACATCATCGTCCCCGTTATCATCATCGTCCACATCACTAACCTCATTATCACTATCATCCACATCATTATCCTCGTCATCACCATCATGTAATCACCACCATGTAATCACTATCATGATCATCACCATCATCTTTACCATGAGCATCACCATCATCATCGTCGTCGTAGTCATAATCATCGCCATCATCGTAGTTAACACCTCATCATAACCCCGCATTGTCGTCATCGTCATCAACCTCATCGTCGTCACCGTCATTCCCGTGTGCGTACCCTGAGGATATATCGGATTGTTCTGTGCAACTTCACGAGCAGGTTATTGATACTTCGCAGCTTCTTGCCAGACAAGTATACCTTGCCTTATTGTACTGTTTAAATTTAGTTATTAATTTAGTTGCATGTTTACTTAATTATGTACGTCCAAGAGAGACTCGGGTGCAGTCAACGAAGGCGTTGACGTTAGGACTTATGTCTGACTTAGTGTCAAGTAGACCCACCTAAAGTTGTGGAGTTATCAGTATGACTCTCCAGGCCTTGACATATTTCTTGTACGTATTGTGAGTCTCATGTAGGGCACGGACTTGCGTACACGGTTGGCCACCTGTACGTGTAGGTCATACGACGGATAGGGTTTAACTGCTAATAGTGATGCATGTTAGAAGACTTAGTAGTTATTAGTAGTTGGAGCATAGAATATCGTGGTACGATGGTCCAATCCTTGTTCTTGTTTGGTTGTAAGGTTGGGATATTGTTCTAACGATAGACTATAAGCCAGAGTTATGATGCCTCGACGTAGTAACTAAGGCGTGTTGTGGATACAACATGCATAGATTATTGGGCGGGAATGACGACTAGTAGGCGTATGGGACACCCACTTCCTTTACACTGCTGCCACGTTCTTCGGAGCGATATGGATGATATACTATACTGCTGCCATGCTCTTCAGAGTTGGATATTATTATATTACAGCGCCCTTGTATGGGGGCATATGTGGCATATACTAGCCAGTTGTCACGATTGGTAAATTACGTCAGCATATGTCTAGCCTACACTTTTCCATACTCTCAGAGTCGTCCTTAAATTGCATTTTACTTAGCTGGTTAGCGCACCCCTTTTTATTTATTCAGTATTTACTTTATGGCATGCTTCTATGTATCTTGTTATGTCCCTCTGAGGACCTGATCCCTTTTCAGGTGTAGATGTTCATGAGTATTCGCAGGAGCGCAGATCCGGACTGGTTACTTATATTCCGAGCAAGTCTTCTCTTCGAGTCTCAGGAGTTGATAGTTGTGGTACTTATATTGTATTTGTCTTACTTATTCTTTATTCTAGTTGGTAGTAGATTTGTTTCCATCCGACTATAATCTCTAGATACTACATATTGAGATCTAGTTTCATAGATATTGGTTATTTATTTATATTTGATTTCTGTGGATGAGATTTAGTTATGCCCTGTGACATATATATATATATATATATATATATATATATATATATACATATATATATATATATATATATATATATATATATATATATATATATACCACTTGTGAATTGTTATTCATATTACAGCGTACGTATGTTATGGTTTCCATATATTGGAGTTGCCATATATATGCGGCTGGCATGCTTACGTGTCCTAGTCCTACGTATTTTTGGGACTGGGACGTGACAATTCCATTAAACTTATTTAGACTCAAGAATAGAATATTCCTCCTATGGTTTAGTAGATCCTATTCATGAAGGAATGATAGGGGCACTTGTGTCAAATCAAACATTCCTTAACCTAACCCTAACCCTAACCCTAGAGGGAGCTTATATAAGCCTCTTTATTCATGAATAACCCTCATTTTCTTTTCTCATTATTTTATTTCCAAAGTTGAGAGCAAGCCCTAATTTCTAATTTCAAATCCTATCCCTCTCATTTTTATTCCAAGGAGGCTAAGGAGCATGGCATTGCTAGAGGAGCACTTGAGGAGGGAAGCATTGGCTTGAGGAGTGTGTCCTTGGAGGAAGACATTGGGAATCCATCTTTCAAAAGGTAAAACTCTTGTCCTTCTTATCATTTCAGTTATTGATGATGAAATAAACCCCTAGAAACTTACCAACGGCTAAGGACTACACATAGGAAGAAAAACTAGGTTCTTTGGAGACCTATTGTGAAAGTTATATTGAGTTTTGTGCTAATTTGGAAAATACTCCGAATTTGGACCACTAGGTGTTTGTAGAAATATTTTATAGAGAATTTTGGAGTAGAAAGCATGTTTTAAGAGTTTTAGTGTGTCCATAATTGGATACAGTAGGACCGTGTCATGATACACTATGATACGGTAGGGTGCGTTGTGTATTTCCAAGTGAATTGTGTTTTCACATGTCAAATTTTCTATTTGTTATTAGAATGGCTACTGTGGATTCATTCCATAGTATATTAGTTAATTTGGGTATGTTGATAGAGTTTGAAAAGTGTTTGGTGAAGTATAGGGTGAGTATCACAAGTGTATCATAAGCTTGTATAGGATACTCTAGGTTGCCCACCAAGTGTTTGGTAAATTACCAATAGAGTATGTGTGCTTACATTTACCTTGAGTGTTATCATTATATATTTATACTTAGTGTTATTAAGTTATATTAGTATATACATATATAGTTACTTGTGGAGTGATATATGTATTAGTGTATATGTGCTAATAGAAGATGATGTGTTATGTAAGGGAGTGCATTGGGGTACACTTGAGTAGTATGTGTGTAGTGACAGTACCTCACTATGCCAACTGTGTTGCCTTGGTGTATGAAATAATTCAAGCTAGTGTGTGCAAAGATATATTTGTGTATGTGTGTGTGAATGTGTAACAGATGCTTTTGGCTCAGACCTGGGTGCAAGGGAGAAATCTGATGTGAGTGTGCTGTGCACACATTTGTGCAGGAGATATTTCAAAGGACAGGAGAGTTGGTTGCTCTACAACCATAGTAAGGGTAGAAGCATTAATAAGCAGTGGGGAGGGGAATCATTGAGTGTTGTGAGGGAATCTCAAGGGTCAGTGTGAGATTAAGAGTGTTAGAGTTGTATATCCAGTGTCCTAGTTTAGGGGTCAAGTATTAATATAAGTGTTGAGTTAAGGTGTAAATATTGTAAGGTTGAGGTTGTGGTATTGGTATATCAAATAAGTATATGGTACAACTGTGTTGGGCATCAAGGCCTTTGTAACTTGGTGGTCAGTCATGAGCTCGGGTAGATTGGCTACACTGACGGACATCTGATATTTTACCACAATGCAGTGCTCAGTTTTGAGGGAGGGTTAGCTAAGAGTGGGTGACATGTGAGGGTGTGCTAGATAAATGACTGTGTGTATGGCAAGTTCTGTGTGCACTACTGGTTTGCTGGAAGTCTTGAATGTGGAGGGTACTTTAGTATTAGTGTATTAGAAGGTTGTATATAATGGTAAGTGCAAGTGCTAGAGAGTGTGTATAGGCCTGTATGCAGTGTGGGGATGTGGGTAGCTGAATTGTCGCAGTAGTGTGTCAAGGGTATCATGAAGTGTTGTATAGGCTAGTATCCTAGTGTAGGACCAAGTGTTAAGGTATTGGTTATGTAGTTAAGATACTATATGATAATTATATATATAAGAGTAGATAGTAGTATATAAATATATATGAAGAATAGGATATATTGAGAGTATAGTGTTAGAGTTGGTGCAGTTGTTGTTGATAAATGATGAGTTGATGTGCATTAGAGTTAAGTTGATTTGTTAGTTTTAGATTGTCAGTTAGTGTATGTATGTAAGTATTTATGATTAGTCTATTTTTAGTGGATGTATGTTAGTTAAAGATAGTATATATAGTTTAGTATTAGTTATATGTTGGAGTATCGTAAGGTAAGTTATCATTAGCTAGTAGTATGGTTATCAGTTAGTAGTATGTTAGCTAATAGTTAGTTATGTCAATTAGTATATGAGGTAAGTTAGATAAGTTAATATATTAGTTAGTAATACATGTTATCATTTAATTATCAGTTAGCTAGTGTATTAGTTAATTAGTATATATATATTAACTATATGTTAGTATTGGCTCCATACTAGGATCTGGTGTTACCTCGAGTTAAACCAAGGTAATATTGAGAGTGAGGTATCATGGGTATTTGTTATCGAATAAGATACCGATACCAAGATGGCTCAAGCCAATGTAATCGATACTAAGTTAATATTAGCTATGAATAACTAGTGTGTGTATGTGTGTGTGTGTGTGTGTGTGTGTATATATATAAGTGATGTGTATTGACACTTAGTATTATGATACCCTAGGATCTTGTAATAGCTAGTATAGTCTAGATAAGCAAGGTTTGGACCCAATAACTTGGTTATAGGCTCATACAATCTAGAAATGGCTAGTATGACCAAGCTAGACTAGTTTGACCTAGAGTTAACCTAGTAATACCTAGTATTAGCTAGTTTAGATTTATAAACCAACATGGAAGCTAGTTATGAATCTGAACTGGAGTGTTGACCTAGTTTGACCCTAATAACCTAGTTTTGACCTAGAAACCTAGGTATAGACAAGTGTGACCTAGAATTAAACTAGTTTAACTTAATTTTATTTTGACACCTTGTATTAATATAATATTTCATATATAGGTCTGTGTGACACCAGTTGGGACACTGTTTGACATTCATTGCTCAGGAATATAGACGAGTACATTCTCTAATAGTTTTTATTATTTGATAATTTTTATATTTCAAGAACTTAGAAATGTTACATCTGATTCTTGATACTTTGGTACATGGACTAGTATATAGCTTGGATCTTCTGTCATGAGATCTTACAATGGTTATCGTATTGACATCGTACACGACATTGATATTAGACATTGTATATGGTTTTATTATTGGACAATGATCGTGTATCATAACGGGTCATGGTTGGATCCACTGTACTAGTTGGGGCAGAAGAAATTGCTAGTAAGAGATGTGATCATATTCCTATTATAAATTGTAAAACATTGTTAGTGTTAATCATACATCTCACGCATGATTAGCCATGCCATATAGCTATCGTACAACTTTCTAAGCCGATCACATATCGAAACTAGTATTTCAAACACTTAGAATAGTTATAGTTCTTTATTTCAAATTTAATATATTATATTACCTTGTATATGATATTGTAGTTCCTTCCTCTTTTATTTTATATATGCACTGGCTATACCTTATTGCTTATATTGCATGTTCTCTTTATTATTTGCCATTGCATTCAGTTTATTATTTTCTCTCAGTATATAGCATCATCTATTTATTGTTTTATAGTTCTTGTCAATTAATTGGATCTATTATCGGGTTGTACTTTGCTCCAATCCTGACTGGATATATTTTTAAGACGGCAACTTAGAGGACTGGTGTCCGACATATTACGGACCACAGGGAGAGTAGCTGCAACATTCGACCTTGTAGCTCAGGTGTGATTGCCGGGAGGTCTAGCCCGAGATCACTAGTTAGTTTCTTTCAGCAGATTTTGGAACCGGATTTGTCTTCGGCATATATTGAGACTTTGATATTAATGTTTGAAGTTTAAATTATATTATTGTTTAGACTTTGCGATTGTGTTTTGATTATTCTTTCGATATCTTATCGTGCTTTAGTTCTGTGGTTGAGTTCTTCATATTATATTGTTATATCTGTGTCTCCTTATGGAGTTAGATATTCATGTGAGATTGATTAGATAGTATTGTGACCTAGACAACGTTCTACCGTCGATGCTGCGACGTAGGCTGGACGTACCTGCGTACTCGTGCCCCTATATCGGGTGAGGGTCATGACACATTTTCGTAGTAGCCCATACAGGTCAGGCTTCATAATTAGAGCGATATCGTGGTAGTGTAATAACTTAGTTGTACTACTACGAGCCTCTGACAGGATCTAGGATATAGTATACTAGGATGAGAGCGAATACTCAATCACAACTAGAAAGATTTCTAATCTATTGATCTTGTTATCCTTATTTTTTCTGAGTATTTCTTCTTTGAATATTTTGTCCTTCCTTGATGATATCGTATTCTTGTGCCTTAATGACTTCTTTTTGTTTCGATCCGTCTTCAGGATGCCTTCGAAGACTAGATCGCAGCGATCAAGAACGGTTGTCGTATCGAAGAGGTCAACGACTTCTCGACCTCCTACACAGGGAGTGGCAAGGACTGTTCCTTCATCTGCTATGGTGGAAGTGGAGGTCCCCTCTGCTGGCCTCCTGGTACAGTAGGTACTTTGGCTGGTCCTCTTTGAGCGGCTGCTCCACCCTGACGAGTCTGAATAGATGGGCAGTCCCTAAGCTGATGTGCTGATGATCCACAGGAAAAGTATGTACCCAATTTTTTCCTGCAGATATCTCTGGTATGTCCCATCTTCCCGCAATACGTACACTGGGCAACGGACTGATTCTGTCTCTGTGGGTGTTGCTGCTGGATGTGTCCTCGAACTGGTGCCTGGTGCTGCTGATGCTGCTGCAGGAATAGCCTCTGTTGTTTGTTGAAAGTGTGGGCGCTTGGCCGGTCCTATGTTACCACGTGTTCCTCTAGAAATGTTGCATCCTCTCTTGGGCTTGAGGTCCAAGTCATCTTCAGCAATCTGGACATTCATCAGAATACCCTCAAATGTAGCAGTGCATCGTCCTGAAATACGAGACTTCATCTCTCTATTCAACCCCTTCCTGAATTTCCATGCTCTGTCTCCTGGGTCTCAAATCATCGATGGCACGAAATGACTCAAACGGCAAAACTCTGTGGTATATTCGTCAACTGACACGCTTCCTTAGACCAAGTCATGGAATTGACTTTCCAATGCTCCCAAAGCTACGTCAGGAAAGAACTTCTCCTTAAAGTGCTCCTTGAAGGCCTCCCATGTAAGTCCTTCGTCAGTGAGTCTCGGCTTTGTACGATACCACGTCAGCGCGATATCAAACATCTGACTGCCAGCGACCTCGATCTGAAGAATCTTCAAAATCTGTGTCAAACATAAGTTTCTCTCTATATCCTCTAGCCAGTCGTCAGCATAGAGTATTCCTTCAGTGCCTTTGAACTCTCGAGGCATCATCCTCTTAAAGTCCACTATAGTACCTAGCCTCTGGTGTTGCTGGCCAGGATGCTGCTATTGTCGTGCTACTCTTTCCACAGCCTGGAGAGCCACCTAATGAGCATTCTCCATGCTCTCTCTCATCAGCTCTATCTGTGCCTGGTGCGCCTCTGCTTGCACCCTCTAAGCCTCAGCTTGAACACGCTGAGCTTCTGTTGTCACTCTTTGGGCCTCTAACATGCCTTGGATAAGCGCGAACATCTGTGCCCCGTCAATGGGCATACCTCCGGGAATCGATGTCGGTGGTGGTGGAAGGTTGTCTGTCACAGCTGGGGCAATCCTCTTAACAGGTGGAGGAGGGATCCCAACAGCTGTAGATACTACAGTCACTACCCCATTTCCAGAGCAGGATATTTTTATTATTTTAATTTGGTTAATTATGTATTTATCATAAATATTTGTATTAATATTTAATTGTTGGTTGTATTATTTTTCTATTAGTTATTTTAGGATTTTGGCTAGCCTGGACCCATGTCAGACCCTAGTAGACCCATGTCAGACCCAACCAACACCCTTGTTAGACTTATTTATTGGCTTAGAATAGTTATTTTTATTTTTATTAGTTAGTTGGAGTGATTAGGGATTTATTAGAGTACTTTTGGAACCCCAAACTCAAACCCAAACCCAAACCCCAATTAGGATGACTTAAATTGGAGGGCATTTTAGTCATTTCACTTAACCCAAACCCAAACCCTAACCCATTTTCCTACTTGGCCGGATACAACCAGCAGCTCCCCCCTCATTTCATTTCCTTTCTTCTTCTTCTTCTTCTTCTTCTTCTTCATTCCCACTCTCCATTCTCCATTTTCTTCTTCTTCCTTCTTCCAATTTTCACATTCCAAGTAAGTTTTTCCATTTTTCTTCTCTTCCTTCACTTGCTTTCCTCTCTAATGTAAACCCTAAGCCTTTTATTTTCCCTAACCTAGGTGTGTAGAGCTTAGAATTGGTGTTGGAGCTTGGATTGGAAGCTTGGAGGCTTGGTGTGGTAAATTTGGAGCTTTTTGGAGACTTTGGCTTGGGATTCCAACTCCCAAGAGGTAAACCCTAATTTTCCCCCTTGTGGTTACTCTAATATAGTGTAATTAGTAGTTTAGAACCTTCCTAGACCTTAGGGCTACCAGTGGGAGAAAGTTGGAAATTGTTTGGATGTGTTTGGAGACTTTGACATTATATTTTGTGTCAATTTTGGTTAAAATTCGATATTGGCCCAATTTTTGGTGTTGTCCTAGGTTAGATGGACCTAGGTAGACGTGCTTGGATATCTTGAGGATAAGTACGTGTCCCCGTTCGGACACGTGAGATTGTGTCGCAGAGATTTGAGCGTTTCGGGCAATTTGGAGGTTTTTCGTCGTTGTAGGTTCTATGTGTGTGCGCATTTTTGCCATGGACCTAGAATTGGTGGGTTAGCATTTTTTTCTAGGATCTAGACATCGATTAGAATTCGTGGGTAAATTTTGGGCCAATTCCGAGTAGGTTTGATGTGTGTTTCATGAGGTTTCGTGAACCGCACTCCACGTGTTCGTCGAAATGATCAAATGGCCATTTCGACTTGGTTTCTAGGTTTCGGGCTTGTGCGCCCATTGATTTAGCTTCGGGGAGTGTGTGCTAGAGTTTTCGAGTATATATTTATATATATATATATGTGTGTGTTTTTGTGTGTGGAGGTGAGTGTGGTTGAGTGTGTGTGTTGGTGTTTGTGTATGTGTAGGTGTGTGTAGTAATATATGTGTGTATGTATATATATATATATATATATATATATATATATATATATATATATATATATATATATATATGTGTGTGTGTGTGTGTGTGTGTGTGTGTGTTTCTATATATATATATATATATATATATGTGTGTGTGTGTGTGTGTGTGTGTTTCTATATATATATATATAATGTGTGTGTGTGTGTGTGTTCATGTATGTGTAGTTGTGTGTGTGTTAGTGTGTGTGAGAGAGTGTGTGAGTATGAGTGTATTTGTATATATCTATATATGTATGAGTGTGTGTATATATATACATATGTGTGTTTATGTATATATGCTTATGTGTGTGTGTATGTATATATATATATATATATATATATATATATATATATATATATATATATATATATATATATATGTTTGGGGGTTTATATATATATATGTAAGTGTGTGTGCGTGTATAGGTTTCTGTGTATGTGCATAGATGTGTCTGTGTGTGTGTGTCTTAGTGTGTGTCGAGGTGTGAGAGGGAGAGAGATTGAGAGAGTGAGCAGAGGAGCTGCAGCAGCGTAGGCGAGCCGCGGCAGCGCAGCAGCGAGTGGCCGCTGTAGCAACAGCTGCGTGTAGTAGCTGCAGCGCACCTCGGCAGCGCTGCGTGCAGGCGCAGCAGCATCTGCGTGCAGGCGCAGCAGCAGCTGCGCACAGCATCGAGGCAGCGCGTATCGCAGTGCAGCGCGAGCGCGTTTCAGCAGCGCAACGCTCTAGCTAGTTCCCCTCCCCCTTCTTTTATATATATGTATGTATATATATAGATGTATATATATACTTATATAGATAGATAGATAGATACATAGATAAGTATAGATAGATATGTAGGTATTAGTACATATATATATATAGTTGAGATATATATATGGATAGATATGAATATGTGTATGTGTATGTATGGATATATATATATATATATATATATATATATATATATATATATATATATATATATATATATATATATATATATATATATATGTAGGTAGATGCATATGTGTTTATATATATATAATTGTCACGACCCGCACCCGGTTTAGGGGCACGAGTGCGTGGGTACGTCCAACCTACGCCGCAGCATCGGCGGTAGAACGCTGTCAAGGTCTTGATACTATCTAACTAATGTCACGCAAGCATCCAATCTCCATTAGGAGGCACGGATGACACAAATAAGATGAACACATACTCAATCACAGGATTACAGCACGATAAGATTTCGAATAGAAAAACTAAAATTAAACACAACACAAGTCCACAAGTAATATTCTAACTCAACAATATCCAAGAATCATCAAAAATGCCGGAGACAAATCCGGTACCGAATAGACTGTTAAAAGAACTAACTAAAAATAGTAATTTCCAACTAGACCTCCTGGAATCACAACTACTATCAAGTCTGCAGCTACTCACCATATGGTCCAATAAGTGTCGGACAGCGGTCCTCTAAGGCATAGTCTGGAAAAATATTTCCAGTCAGGAAGGAGCAAAGCAACAATCTCAAATAACAGTTCCATTAATTGATAATGTCTATAATACAATAAAATATGTCATGCTAGCTACTGAGAAGACAGTAAAATAAATGCAACGGCAATTTAAGAGAGACAGGCAATATAAAGAGACAGGCAACAGGCAATATGATACAGTCAGTGCATGTATGAAAATGAAAAGAACAAGGAACAGTATCATATACGGGTGATGTAGTATATGATTTAAAATAGGGAACTGTAATCTACTTTAAGTGTTTGAAATAGTAGTCTCAAAATGTGATCGGCTTGGGAACATGTACGATAGCTACAAGGCCTGGCTAATCATGGGTGAAGAGTATGATTAACACTTATAATTTCTATACTACAATAAGAGGTTATGATCACATTTCTTACTAACTACTTCCCCGCCCCCAACTAGTACTGTGGATCCAACCATGACACGTCACGATACACGAGCAAGTCAAGTCTATCATGTACGATGTCTAAATATACATGTCGTGTACAATGTCAATACGATAATCAAGATAACATCTCATGACTGCAGATCCAAGCTATACTAGTCCATGTAGCACAGTGTCAAAGATTCAGTTGTAACATTTCAAGATCATTGAACTTATAGCAATTATCAAGAATTGGAAATTATCAGAGAATGTACTTGCCTTGGGTCCTTAGCTGGTATTTATGGATGTCCTGTTCCAGAGTATCCCCTGGGTAAACCAACAGTCCTATAAACATATCACAATTATAACACTTGCATCAGATGCTACCCTAACACACAGAAGAAATACAGAATTTGGGACTACTCTAGGTAGGATACTGGTCACCTAATAGCTAGATACATAATTATACACATCTTAATTAACATATGTACTTACAATATATACATCACATTAAATACATATACAAAATATGTATATATATCTATTAAAAATATGCTAAGGTTTTATACAAAATATACATACATATATATATATCAAATAATTATACACATAAAAATATATGCATTAACATACTAATACATTTTATACATATACTATACATTATGTATTTTAAATATTAATATACATTCACATTATTAATTCATACATTACCAAGTCTTAATACATTTACCATATACATATATATAGGTGCATATATATATATATACCAATTACCAAAAATATGTATTTACCTATTTATACATACTATAATTACACAATTAATTACTAATAAATAAAGAATATACATTTACATATTTATGACTATATGAAAATAACCAATTTCATGCATATACATATATTTATTAATGAATACACATATATGATGTATGAATACATATATATATATACATAGAATACTTATTAACACATAGTATATACTAATACCTAGATTAATTACACATATGCATATATCTACGTGTGCATTAATTTATATATACAATCATATATACATATACTAATCCTATTAAACATTAATTTAATTTACATAATCACATATACATGCTAATGTATACATATACTTATACAAAATTCCTACATACATTATATATATATACATATATATATATATATATATATATATATATATATATATATATATATATATATATATATATATATATATATATATACATATATATAAAGAAAGAGGGAGAGGGGAGAATAAGAAAAACTCACAGAGGGGGAGAAAACTTGCCGGCCGGAGCTCAGGCCGGAGATGGGCAGAGGTGGTCGGCTCTACGGGCCGAAAGAAGAAGAGGCCGCCGGAGAACTGATCAGCGGGTCTGCTGGCCGGCCGGGGGATGTGAGGGCGAATGGTGGTGGTGGTGTTATTAGATGGTGATGGTGGAGGTGATAGCTTGATGGAGATGGCGGGAGGTTGCTGGCGCCGGACTGTACGCCGGAGGGAGGTCGGGCTGGGTGCAGTGGCCGCCGGACGCGCACAGCAGCGCCGGCTGGGTCGGAGAGGCCGTGCGGGTCGGCTGCCTGGCTGATCCGCCGGAGTTCGTGAGGGGCCGGGAAGCACAGCAGCGGTGGAGATGGAGGGATAGGAGGATGAGCAGCGTCCGCCGGGCGGTCGGGGCAGCCAGCGCCGGAGGAACAGTAGGCGCGGCAGCAGCAGTATAGGTCGACCGGAGTTGTGGCCGGACCGCCGGAGTACAGTGTCAAGCCGCCGGCTGGACAGGGATGAACAGAATCTTAGTTTCCCCCCCTTTCTTAATTTGAAAGTTAAATTCAATTTCAAAAGTAAGGAAGGAGAAGAAAGAAAGAAGAAGAGAAGAAAAGAGAAGAAGAAGAAGGAAAAAGGAGGAGAAAAATATACATACGTATGAGAGAGGGGATGTGGGGGCTTGAGGAAGGTGGGTTTACCTAGGTTTCTCTTGGGATTAGGGTTGATGTAGACATGTCATTATATAGGGAGAGAGGATGTGAATGAAGGGTTATGATTGACCCCTAGAATGAGTGGCTCAGATTGAACATGAGGGAAATTAATTCTTGTAGAAAAAATACAATTTGGTCCTCAAGTAAATAATCTTTCCATTTGGTCTTGGACAATGGGTGATGACACCTACAATTGAATAATTGCAACTTAGCCCCTTAAATTCGGGAAATTGCACAAACACATAAAATGACGAAAATTTGGCGGACGATTCGGGGTCCGGTATTTTGTAGGGTCAGGGGACGTTGTAAGACTGGGTACGGGCTTAAATAGCAGGGCACTGGAATTAAATTGGGATTTTAGAATTGGTTTAAATAGTATCCTCAATTTAATTAGAAATAAATGCAAGTTGTGTTCAACAATTAATTAGGAGTACATGGAGCCAAAATCAGGTCAGGTCATCAATACCAATATTGAAGAAGACTCAGAACAGAATATTTTCCTAATTTGGGCCGCACGAAAAATAGGTCAAGATTGTCTCCAATTTCGATTGGAACGCACAATGATATAAAATAGAAATTTTAAAAATAACGTCCGCGACGATTTTTGCGCGGCTAGAATTAATGCACAAAGAGCATAATTACGAGTTACAAAAATAGCAGAATTGAAGGCGGGCATGTCTAGGGCAAGATTGTGAAACTTGTTGGAAGACATAAGTCAGGATACTGCTCCAATTATCGAAGCAAATGCAATGCGCAAAAATATTAAATAAAAATACAGTAATTAATTACACCTCCAATAAATTAATTCTAAAATAAAACAATTAACCTCAAAATTCCATAACTCCGACAGGTGCTCATCTACTGGCTTCTAGGTCAAGTCTACCATCACAAACATAATGAACACTGTCTATAATATAATATATTAAAGTACACATCACACAGTTATTTAATTTAATTATATACTATTCATGCAATTAATTAATTATAACTACAATAATATTAAATATTGCTAAAAGTCGAAAATATCCCTGTTTTCAGAATGTGGTAGTGACAAGTCTACCCACCTTAAAAGAATTTCGTCCTCGAAATTTAAAATCCTCATAGTAGTGTTTACTCATACACATTATTATTCCCTCAAATTTTAAATTCATCATACATGATATTAGTTAATAATCCACAATGTCCTCTCAAAATTTTCAAAATTTTGAATTATTTGTATTCCTGAAAAATCCTAAAAATAGAATCAAAGTCCCTTAAAATTTCCTTGAAAGTTTTGAGTTAATAATTCAATACCCGGAATTTAATATCCACTCCTCAAAATACTCAACAATATGATATTTAAGGATTCTCCAAATGTTACATCCAAATATAAAGTTATAAAATTCATAACTTGTAATTAAATAAATACATTCATAAATCTCCCAAAATTTCCAAATTAATAACCAACTTAAACACGTAATAATCTTTCCTGGAATTGATTAACCACCAATTATGCAATGTTAATTTCTTAACCATTTATTTTAATCAATATTTATCCTCAAATTTTAATCATCTTGTTCCTCTTGTCAAGTAATAACCTCCTCATGAATCTTTACTACAGTCAACACCAATAATCACGGTCTAAGAAAATTCTACCTATAGTCATACCACATACAATCTAGGGGGAACATACACGGTTATGGTCTCATTTGTTATGGTGTTGCAGTCTATGTATCAGGGGTACTACTAACTACATTCTAACAAGAAAATCATGCATACAACTATTGTACTATGCAATCAATCAATCAAATAGGTAGGAACAGAATAAAGGAAAGAACAGAAACTGCTAACACATTACCTGCAGTATCGGTCCCTCGACCGTCACCGCAAATGCCCGTCCTGCTGGGGTGGTTCCCTTTGCGGGTGCTGAGCAATATACGGTTCCACAGGTAGCCTAAATCTCTATAGTCTGAAGCTGCACGCTGGCCGGGGAGATAAGGGGCTATAAGACAATCCCTTACTCGATGTCCCGCAGCGCCGCAGTGCAAACAAAGTCCTAGCCTCGTTCTACAGCTCTCCCAAAGGTGACCTGGCTTCTTACAGAAATGACAAGTCTGCTGTGTCTCTCTTGGAGGCTGTTGCTGATCCTGCTGAACATGAATTGGTGCCTGGTACTGCTGTTGATACTGATACTCCCATGGATGTTGCTGGATAGGAACTGGTGCTAGGTACTGCAGTGGATGCTGAAATGTCCATGGTTGTTGCTGAATATGGAATGGTACTTGGTACTGCTGTTGGTGCTGAATACGGGGATGCTTGGCTGGTCCTGCGCTATCATTTGTATCTCCAAAAGTATTGTGGCTCCTCTTAGGCCTGAGATCCAGATCCTCTTCTGCGATCTGAGCATCCATCAAGATAGCCTCATAGGTAGCGGTACGACGACCAGAAGTGCGTGACCTAATCTCTCTCGTCAGTCCCTTTCTAAATTTCCGGGCTCGATCTCCTGGGTCTCGAATCATGGACGATGCAAAACGGCTCAATCTACAGAATTCTGCAGCGTACTCGTCGACCGACATGTTTCCTTGAACTAAGTCATGAAACTGACTTTCCAAGGTTCCCAATGCCACGTCGGGAAAGAACTTCTCTTTGAAGAGTTCCTTGAAGGTCTCCCAAGTAAGTCCTTGTGCAGTAATTCTCGGCTCCGTGCGATACCACGTGAGTACGATATCGAACATCTGACTGCCAGCGGCTTCTATCTGCAAGTTCTTCGGGATCTGGGTCAATCGCAGGCTCCTTTCTATATCCTCTAGCCAGTCGTCAGCGTAGAGTATCCCTTCAGTACCTTTAAACTCTCGAGGCATCATCCTTTTGAAATCCACTATAGTGCCTGATCTCTGCTGCTGGCCAGGAAACTGCTGGTATTGTGCTACTTTCTCCAAAGCTTGGAGAGTCACTTGATGAGCATTCTCCATGTTTTCTTTCATCAGCTCGGTTTGTGCCTGGTACGCTTCTGCTTGCACCCTCTGAGCCTCAGCTTGAACTCGCTGAGCGTCTGCCGTCACTCTCTGGGCATCTACCATGCCTTGGATCAATGTAAACATCTGCGTTCCGTCAATGGGCAAACCTCCAGGAAGCGGAGTCGGTGGAGGAGGAAGGTTGTTCGTCACAGCTGCGGCTATCCTCTTAACAGGTGGAGGAGGAGGATCACCTACGTGCATCGGAGATGTAGGAGGAACTACGGATGTTTGTCCATCAGGTGGAGAGGTGGGAGACCCCTCTAAAGCTGATGTTCCCGCTCTCATAGACCTTGTCTGCGGCGACATCCTGAAGACAGATCCCAAAGAACCAATTTAGGCAAAATGCGATATCATCAAGGAAGGACAGTACAGTTCTAAGGAAGCAACATTTAAGATAAATAGATTGGAAAGAAAATCCTAGTTGTGATTGCACAGGTCAAGGTGCATCTAAGGTCTGATACCTCTATCCCCTAGGTATCACAGTTCTATCACAAACACACTCACTGCTAGCTTCCTTACCTACTACAATCGCTGATACTAGTTATTCTTATCACTCAAGTGCATATCAAATGCAACACTCTTTACTAAATACTGCTCTCTCTAATACAATCTTAGATGGATACCCAAGTCAGTGGGCAGTGAGATCTCACTTATACTCAAGCCAACAGATCCTTACACATGCATCTTATCTACTTATATTATATATATCTCTTATAAGATTTTATCCTCCAAATAAAAATTTCCTCAAAGTAACTCCTCGAATAAACTTTTAAAATGCATATACTTCCTCAAGGTCAATTATCTAAATACTGAAGTGAAAATTTTATCAATTCCAAAAATCCTTACAATTTGGTCTATGCTCATCGAATCGAATCTGAATTCCTCAAAATAATTTTTAATAACCATATTTCAACTCCTCAATTTCAAAGTTTTTGCAATTCATTGAAATCTTCAAATAAAATTTTTATAACAATCTCAATCTTCTCAAAATTCAAAAATTTGGAATTCATTTTTCAATCTTCGATTAAAAATTTTAAATCCACCTTCTGTAGTCCAATAGCTCTAATGTTAATCACTTTCACTGTCCTCATTGACGGGCATCATCAAATAATACCATAAATCAGTCTATAACTTCCTCTTAATATGAAATCAACTCTATAATGAAGCAAAAATCCTAATTTAATACCTTAATTAACAACAATCAAATCAATATCAACAAGTGAGAATGGGCAGAACAAGAGAATGATTTTAAATTGGAAGTTTTAATAAGATTCTCAGGGGTCATCCCAGGAATCTCTCAAGAAATTGTGATTGAGTATTTATTCTCGTCCTAGTATCCTATGTCCTAGATTCTATAGCAGGCACGCAGTAGTATAACAAGGATGTCACACTACTACGACATCGCACAACTCGCGAAGTCTGACCAGCATGGGCCACCACTAAAAATGTGTCACGACCCGCACCCGGTTTAGGGGCACGAGTGCGTGGGTACGTCCAGCCTACGCCGCAGCATCGACGGTAGAACGCTGTCAAGGTCTTGATACTATCTAACTAATGTCACGCAAGCATCCAATCTCCATTAGGAGGCACGGATGACACAAATAAGATGAACACATACTCAATCACAGGATTACAGCACGATAAGATTTCGAATAGAAAAACTAAAATTAAACACAACACAAGTCCACAAGTAATATTCTAACTCAACAATATCCAAGAATCATCAAAAATGCCGGAGACAAATCCGGTACCGAATAGACTGTTAAAAGAACTAACTAAAAATAGTAATTTCCAGCTAGACCTCCTGGAATCACAACTACTATCAAGTCTGCAGCTACTCACCATATGGTCCAATAAGTGTCGGACAGCGGTCCTCTAAGGCATAGTCTGGAAAAATATTTCCAGTCAGGAAGGAGCAAAGCAACAATCTCAAATAACAGTTCCATTAATTGATAATGTCTATAATACAATAAAACATGTCATGCTAGCTACTGAGAAGATAGTGAAATAAATGCAACGGCAATTTAAGAGAGACAGGCAATGTAAAGAGACAGGCAACAGGCAATATAATACAGTCAGTGCATGTATGAAAATGAAAAGAACAAGGAACAGTATCATATACGGGTGATGTAGTATATGATTTAAAATAGGGAACTGTAAGCTACTCTAAGTGTTTGAAATAGTAGTCTCAAAATGTGATCGGCTTGGGAACATGTACGATAGCTACAAGGCCTGGCTAATCATGGGTGAAGAGCATGATTAACACTTATAATTTCTATACTACAATAAGAGGTTATGATCATATTTCTTACTAACTACTTCTCCGCCCCCAACTAGTACTGTGGATCCAACCATGACACGTCACGATACACGAGCAAGTCAAGTCTATCATGTACGATGTCTAAATATATATGTCGTGTACAATGTCAATACGATAATCAAGATAACATCTCATGACTGCAGATCCAAGCTATACTAGTCTGTGTAGCACAGTGTCAAAGATTCAGTTGTAACATTTCAAGATCATTGAACTTATAGCAATTATCAAGAATTGGAAATTATCAGAGAATGTACTTGCCTTGGGTCCTTAGCTGGTATTTATGGATGTCCTGTTCCAGAGTATCCCCTGGGTAAACCAACAGTCCTATAAACATATCACAATTATAACACTTGCATCAGATGCTACCCTAACACACAGAAGAAATACAGAATTTGGGACTACTCTAGGTAGGATACTGGTCACCTAATAGCTAGATACATAATTATACACATCTTAATTAACATATGTACTTACAATATATACATCACATTAAATACATATACAAAATATGTATATATATCTATTAAAAATATGCTAAGGTTTTATACAAAATATACATACATATATATATATCAAATAATTATACACATAAAAATATATGCATTAACATACTAATACATTTTATACATATACTATACATTATGTATTTTAAATATTAATATACATTCACATTATTAATTCATACATTACCAAGTCTTAATACATTTACCATATACATATATATAGGTGCATATATATATATATACCAATTACCAAAAATACGTATTTACCTATTTATACATACTATAATTACACAATTAATTACTAATAAATAAAGAATATACATTTACATATTTATGACTATATGAAAATAACCAATTTCATGCATATACATATATTTATTAATGAATACACATATATGATGTATGAATACATATATATATATATATATACATAGAATACTTATTAACACATAGTATATACTAATACCTAGATTAATTACACATATGCATATATCTACGTGTGCATTAATTTATATATACAATCATATATACATATACTAATCCTATTAAACATTAATTTAATTTACATAATCACATATACATGCTAATGTATACATATACTTATACAAAATTCCTACATATATTATATATATATACATATATATATATATATATATATATATATATACATATATATAAAGAAAGAGGGAGAGGGGAGAATAAGAAAAACTCACAGAGGGGGAGAAAACTTGCCGGCCGGAGCTCAGGCCGGAGATGGGCAGAGGTGGTCGGCTCTACGGGCCGACAGAAGAAGAGGCCGCCGGAGAACTGATCAGCGAGTCTGCTGGCCGGCCGGGGGATGTGAGGGCGAATGGTGGTGGTGGTGTTATTAGATGGTGATGGTGGAGGTGATAGCTTGATGGAGATGGCGGGAGGTTGCTGGCGCCGGACTGCACGCCGGAGGGAGGTCGGGCTGGGTGTAGTGGCCGCCGGACGCGCACAGCAGCGCCGGCTGGGTCGGAGAGGCCGTGCGGGTCGGCTGCCTGGCTGATCCGCCGGAGTTCGTGAGGGGCCGGGAAGCACAGCAACGGTGGAGATGGAGGGATAGGAGGAGGAGCAGCGTCCGTCGGGCGGTCGGAGCAGCCAGCCCCGGAGGAACAGTAGGCGCGGCAGCAGCAGTATAGGTCGACCGGAGTTGTGGCCGGACCGCCGGAGTATACAGTGTCAAGCCGCCGGCTGGACAGGGATGAACAGAATCTTTGTTTCCCCCCCTTTCTTAATTTGAAAGTTAAATTCAATTTCAAAAGTAAGGAAGGAGAAGAAAGAAAGAAGAAGAGAAGAAAAGAGAAGAAGAAGAAGGAAAAAGGAGGAGAAAAATATACATACGTATGAGAGAGGGGATGTGGGGGCTTGAGGAAGGTGGGTTTACCTAGGTTTCTCTTGGGATTAGGGTTGATGTAGACATGTCATTATATAGGGAGAGAGGATGTGAATGAAGGGTTGTGATTGACCCCTAGAATGAGTGGCTCAGATTGAACATGAGGGAAATTAATTCTTGTAGGAAAAATGCAATTTGGTCCTCAAGTAAATAATCTTTCCATTTGGTCTTGGACAATGGGTGATGACACCTACAATTGAATAATTGCAACTTAGCCCCTTAAATTCGAGAAATTGTACAAACACATAAAATGACGAAAATTTGGCGGACGATTCGGGGTCCGGTATTTTGTAGGGTCAGGGGACGTTGTAAGACTGGGTACGGGCTTAAATAGCAGGGCACTGGAAATAAATTGGGATTTTAGAATTGGTTTAAATAGTATCCTCAATTTAATTAGAAATAAATGCAAGTTGTGTTCAACAATTAATTAGGAGTACATGGAGCCAAAATCAGGTCAGGTCATCAATACCAATATTGAAGAAGACTCAGAACAGAATATTTCCCTAATTTGGGCCGCACGAAAAATAGGTCAAGATTGTCTCCAATTTCGATTGGAACGCACAATGATACAAAATAGAAATTTTAAAAATAACGTCCGCGATGATTTTTGCGCGGCTAGAATTAATGCACAAAGAGCATAATTACGAGTTGCAAAAATAGCAGAATTGAAGGCGAGCATGTCTAGGGCAAGATTGTGAAACTTGTTGGAAGACATAAGTCAGGATACTGCTCCAATTATCGAAGCAAATGCAATGCGCAAAAATATTAAATAAAAATACAGTAATTAATTACACCTCCAATAAATTAATTCTAAAATAAAACAATTAACCTCAAAATTCCATAACTCCGACAGGTGCTCATCTACTGGCTTCTAGGTCAAGTCTACCATCACAAACACAATGAACACTGTCTATAATATAATATATTAAAGTACACATCACACAGTTATTTAATTTAATTATATACTATTCATGCAATTAATTAATTATAACTACAATAATATTAAATATTGTAAAAAGTCGAAAATACCCCTATTTTCAGAATGTGGTAGTGACAATAATTGCCTAGATATATAGCTAGGTATATATATTTGTATAGATAGTTAGCTAGTTAGTTAGTGTTTGAGTGAGGTAGTTGGGTATCTCAATACCTTCAGATACCAAGGTATTGAGGGTAGTGAGGTAAGGTGAGGTAAGGGGTATTAAGGTAGCCTAATACTAATTTATATATATATATATATATATATATATATATATATATATATATATATAAGTATATATTATAGATATCTAGCTAGTTAGCTAGAACTAGAGGGTAAGGTATCTTAATACCTTGAGATACCAAGATATTGAGATAAGTTGGGTATCAGAGGTAAGGTATTGAGTTGTTTACCTATACACTAGGTTATATATATATATATATATATATATATATATAGTTAGATATATGTTATATATATTAGTATATGGTAATGTATATATTATAGATAGTTAGGTAGTTAACTAGTGTTAGTGAGGGGTAAGGTTTGAGCATCTCAATACCTTGAGATACTCAAGGTATTGAGCATCGGGGCAAGGTATTGAGTTTTAGCCTAGGATTAAGATTAGAGTTGCTTTTATATATATAGTTATATATATTTATGCGTGCTAGTATATATTTTAGAGGGTATAGATGGGGCGTATAGCGTAGGTTAAGGTATCGGATACTGAGGGTATCCCGGTATCTCAAGGAGGCGAGTTTGAGGGTTTATTAGCTTAATGACCTAGTTTTGACCTAGAATTTTAGGGGCACCCTAGTTTGACCTAGAGTTGACCGTAGTTGACCCAGTTGACCGCCAAAGTCAACATTTGACCTAGTTTTGATCTAGAATTGACTTTTTGGACCAAGAGTTGACTTTTTGACCCAGATTTTGCCAGTTTGACCCGTTTGACCTAGAACAACCATAGAAGCTTGTTTTTAGCTATTTTATATTTGTTTAACTCTTTAAAACCCTGTTTAATCTTGTTTTTCGTAATAGGTCCTTGCGCTACCAGTTCGAATAGCTAGTTGCTCAGGACGTCAGGCGAGTACATTCTCTGATAGTTTCTATTATCTGATGATTATTATGATTCAGCTTCTAGTATAGTATCATCTAATTTTCTAGCATGACACGGACTAGTATTTCTGGATTCATTTACTTGCGACACGTATATTTTATGTTTCTGGCCTCTATTCTGAAATCACCTACTAGCATCACTATAGGCATCACTCATGTTTCTGGCTGGACGCATACTTGATTTATGTGTCGGGTCTTGGATTCACTTATACTAGTCGGGGCGGAGAAATACTCGAGTAGACATGTAAACATTCTCAACTGAAATCACCCCCTCTGGTCTAATCTAGAATGATAGCAGCCGCGCACCCAGTGCACGGTGAGCCGTACTTACCCCTAGCCATTTACATGTCAAAACAGGTATTTCAAAGACACGAGTTCATTCTTTCTTGTCTGAACTCTCTTGCATTTCTTGCTGGTCTCACTTATATGTTTCTGGACTTGACTTATTACATGTACTCTTGCTGGACTCACTACACGTTCTTGTGCACATACTTGATCTTAGTTTAGATTCTTGTATCTTGCAGTCATTACTATCTTGCTTCTGATATTCATGCATCTTTACCTTTATGCACCAGTGATATGCATATTTTCTTGTTCATACTTTATTTCTTTCACCTTGCTACTTGCTACAACTGCTTTATAGTTTTTATCATTTAACTGGAACTGCTGTTAGAGGTGTACTTGCTCCAGTCCTGACTGGTCATATTTTTTCAGAGTATCCGGAGGATTGGTGTCCGACGTTTTGTGGACCTCAGCCTGTCGATGGTGCAGACAGGGACCCCCTAGTTTAGTAGTGATTTCTGGGTTGGTAGCCTGGATCACTAGGACCTCAGTTGTTGTATTTATCAGCTTTTGGTATCAAATTTGTCTCCGGTTTTGGATTGAGACCTTGTATTGTATATAATTTTGGATATTGTTGTATAATTATTATTATTATTGTTGTTGTTGTTGTTATTTTAGTAGCAGTTGTTTAGACTCTGTAGTTGTTAGACTTTTTTGTTATCTTATCGTGCTTAGATTCGTGATTGAGTACTTGTGATTATCATTATGATATTGCTCCTCCGTTTGGAGTTGAGATCTTGACAGGTATATATATTGATTGCGTGAGATTGTTAGCTAGATAGTAGACCTAGACAGCGTTCTTCCGTCGATACTGCGGCATAGGCTGGACGTACCCACGACTCAAGCCCGATTTTTCGGATGTGGGTCATGACACATTTTTGGTGGCGGCCCCATGCAGGTCTCGATTCACAATTAGTGCGATATCGTGGTAGTACAACGATTTAGTTGTACTGCTGCGAGCCTGCTCTAGGATATAGGATCTAGGATGAGAGTGTACTCAATTACGACTAGGAACAATTCCAATCTAATTATTCTGAAATTGCTTCTTTTGAAACATTACTGTCCTTTCTTGATGATATCGTATCTTGCACCGTATTAACTTCTTTTGATCTATGTTCAGGATACCTCCGAAGACACGATCTCATTGTACCGTCCCAGCAGTTGCCACCGAGAGGTCTGCTACCTCTCGTCCAGCTCGTATTCAGGCAGCTGCTACCGCTCCACTCACCACTCCTGCAGTTGAGGGAGCACTTGTTTCTCTCGGGGATCCTCCTCTATCTGTCGATCCGAGGACTACCCCAGTCGTTTCGGTGGTTCCTCCACCACCTCCTGTACCAGTAGACGCTACGCAGTTATTTGCGTTCTTCAGGAAGATGATGGACGCGCAGCACCGTCAGGTGGATGTGATCAGGCTGGGCATTGAGAAAGCCCACCAGGTGTCCATGACGGCAATGGATAGAGTGGCACAGATTCAGCCACAGGCAGATCAGACTCAACATCCGAGGCCGGGAAGCATTATTGACTTCCAGAGGATACGGCCCAAGGAGTTTTGGGGTACAGAAGGGATCCTGTACGCGGATGATTGGATAGAGCAGATTGAGGGCATCTTCAGACTGGCACAGATTCCAGACAGTGTGCAGATAGAGGCAACGGACAGTCAGATGTTTGACCTTGTTTTGACATGGTATCGCATTGATACTAGGATTGCGGCACCAGGGCTTACTTGGGAGGCTTTCAAGAGGCTATTTTAAGGAGAAGTTTTTCCCAGATGTGGCGCTCAGTGCTTTGGAGAGCCAGTTTGAGGCACTCATCCAGGGGAGCATGATGGTGGACGAGTACGCAGCAGAGTTCTGCTGTCTAGGCAAATTTATGGAGGGCTTGAGTGAGGCAGCAAAGGCGAAGAAGTTTCGCAAGGGCTTGGTCATGGCGGTCAAGTCTTTGACTAGGAGCGACCGCGAGATGACTTTCGAGCAGATAGTAGGAGACGCTCAGAGGACAGAGGATGACTTGGAGCTCAAGTCCAAGAGAGGCAGGGATGATTCAGGTAGTACGAGTGGTATTGCGGGATCAGCTAAGCGTCCATATGTGCAGAAGACAATATAGCAGGGTCAGGATCAGAGGGTGCCCACTTGTGCCTACTGCAGGAAGGCAGGACACACTTAGGATATTTGTGGGAGGAGGCTGAAGGTGTGTTTGTTCTGTGGATCCCTTGCTCACCAGATGCGAGATTTTCCCACTGCACCTCCATTTGGTGGACCACAGGATCGGAGAGTTGGAGTTAGGCCACCTGTGGCACAGCATCATGCCCCACATCAGCAGAGGGAGATACCCCAGCAAGGCAGGGCTTATGCGTTGACGGTCGAGGAGGCCGATGCTACGGGTGTCGGGTTAGCAGGTCTGTCTCTTTGTTCTTCTTTCTGTCCTTTTTTATTCCTTGTGGTGTGCTTCATTAGTACCTGTTAGATTTTTCTTTGTGCTGTAGTAGATAGTGTAGTGACCCTGATTGAGACCGTGATAACACGACCAGTAGGACCCTAATTTTGTATGTTGTTTAGGTAGAATTTATTGATTGTGATTGTTGGGGGTTTGACCTAGAGGGAGTGCGATCGACTTTAAATTTCGAGGACAAAATTTTATAAGAAGGATAGGCTTGTCACTACCCCATTTCCAGAGCAGGTTATTTTTTTTAATTTGGTTAATTATGTATCTATCATAAATATTTGTATTAATATTTAATTGTTGGTTGTATTATTTTTTTATTAGTTATTTTAGGATTTTGGCTAGCCTGGACCCATGTCAGACCCTAGTGGACCCATGTCAGACCCAACCAACACCCTTGTTAGACTTATTTATTGGCTTAGAATAGTTATTTATATTTTTATTAGTTAGTTGGAGTGATTAGGGATTTATTAGAGTGCTTTTGGAACCCCAAACCCTAATTAGGATGACTTAAATTGGAGGGCATTTTAGTCATTTCACTGAACCCAAACCCTAACCCATTTTCCTACTTGGCCGGATACAACCAGCAGCTCCCCCCCTCATTTTATTTCCTTTCTTCTTCTTCTTCTTCTTCTTCTTCTTCTTCTTCTTCATTCCCACTCTCCATTCTCCATTTTCTTCTTCCAATTTTCACATTCCAAGTAAGTTTTTTATTTTTATTCTCTTCCTTCACTTGCTTTCCTCTCTAATGTAAACCCTAACCCTTTTCTTTTCCCTAACCTAGATGTGTAGAGCTTAGAATTGGTATTGGAGCTTGGGTTGGAAGCTTGGAGGCTTGGTGTGGTGAATTTGGAGCTTTTTGGAGACTTTGGCTTGGGATTCCAACTCCCAAGAGGTAAACCCTGATTTTCCCTTGTGATTACTCTAATATAGTATAATTAGTAGTTTAGAACCTTCCTAAACCTTAGGGCTACCAGTGGAAGAAATTTGGAGCTTGTTTGGATGTGTTTGGAGACTTTGACATTATATTTTGTGTCAATTTTGGGTAAAATCCGATATTGACTCAATTTTTGGTATTGTCCTAGGTTAGACGAACCTAGGTAGATGTGCTTGGGTATCTTGAGGATAAGTACGTGTCCCCGTTCGGACATGTGAGATCGTGTCGCGGAGATTTGAGCGTTTCGGGCAATTTTGAGGTTTTTCGTCGTCGTAGGTTCTATGTGCGTGCGCGTTTTTGCCACGGACCTAGAATCGGTGGGTTAGCATTTTTTTTCTAGGATCTAGACATCGATTAGAACTTGTGAGTAAATTTTGGGCCGATTCTGAGTAGGTTTGGTGTGTGTTTCACGAGATTTCGCGAACCGCTTTCCACGTGTTCGTCGAAATAATCGAATGGCCATTTCGACTTGGTTTCTAGGTTTTGGACTTATGCGCGCGTTGGTTTAGCTTCGGAGAGTGTGTGCTAGAGTTTTCGAGTATATATTTATATATATATGTGTGTGGGGGTGAGTGTGGTTGAGTGTGTGTGTTGGTATTTGTGTATGTGTAGGTGTGTGTAGTTATATATGTGTGTATATATATATATGAGTGTGTGTGTTTCTATATATATATATATATATATATATATATATATATATATATATATATATATATATATATATATATGTATATATATATATATGTGTGTGTGTATGTGTGTGTGTGTGTGTGTGTGTTTCTATATATATATATATATGTGTGTGTGTGTGTGTATGTATATATATATGTTTATGTATGTGTAGTTGTGTGTGTGTTAGTGTGTGTGTGAGTGTGTGAGTGTGAGTGTGTTTGTATATATCTATATATGTATGAGTGTATGTATACATATACATATGTGTGTTTATGTATATATGCTTATGTGTGTGTGTATGTAAGTGTGTGTATATAAATATATGGTTGTGTGTATATATATATATATATATATATATATATATATATATATATATGTTTGTGTGTTTATATATATATATTTAAGTGTGTGTGCGTGTATAGGTTTCTGTGTGTGTGTATAGATGTGTGTGTGTGTGTGTGTGTGTGTGTGTGTGTGTGTGTGTGTGTTAGTGTGTGTCGAGGTGTGAGAGGGAGAGAGATTGAGAGAGTGAGCGGAGGAGCTGCAGCAGCGTAGGTGAGCCGCGGCAGCGCAACAACAAGTGGCCGCTGTACCAGCAGCAGGGAAGCGATCCGCGGCAGCAGCGGCAGCAGCTGCAGGCGGGCAGCAGCGCCGCACAGTGCCGCGACAGCAGCGCTGCGTGCAGAAGCAGCATCTGCGTGCAGGCGCAGCAGCGCTGCGGCAGCGCCGCTACGGTAGCGCACAACAGTGAGGCAGCGCGTATCGCAGCGCAGCGCGAGCGCGTTTCAGCAGGGCTGCGCTCCAGCTAGTTCCCCTCCCCCTTCTTTTATATATATGTATGTATATATATACTTGTATAGATAGATAGATACATAAATAAGTATAGATCGATATGTAGGTATTAGTACATATATATATATATATAGTTAGAGATATATATATGTATAGATATGAATATGTGTATGTGTATGTATGGATATATATATATATATATATAGATATGTAGGTAGATGCATATGTGTTTATATATATATAATTGCCTAGATATATAGCTAGGTGTATATATTTGTATAGTTAGTTAGCTAGTTAGTTAGTGTTAGAGTGAGGTAGTTGGGTATCTCAATACCTTGAGATACCAAGGTATTAAGGGTAGTGAGGTAAGGTATTAAGGTAGCTTAATACTAAGTTTTATATATATATATATATATATATATATATATATATTGATGTTATATATATAAGTATATATTATAGATAGCTAGCTAGTTAGCTAGAATTAGAGGGTAAGGTATCTCAATACCTTGAGATACCAAGGTATTGAGATAAGTTGGGTATCGGAGGTAAGGTATTGAGTTGTTTACCTATACACTAGGTTATATATATATATATATATATATATATATATATATATATATATATATATATATATAATTAGATATATGTTATATATATTAGTATATGGTAATGTATATATTATAGATAGTTAGGTAGTTAACTAGTGTTAGTGAGGGGTAAGGTTTGAGCATCTCAATACCTTGAGATACTCAAGGTATTGAGCATCGGGACAAGGTATTGAGTTTTAGCCTAGGATTAAGGTTAGAGTTGCTTTTATATAGTTAGTTATATATATTTATGCGTGCTAGTATATATTTTAGAGGGTATAGACGGGGCGTATAGCGTAGGTTGAGGTATCGGATACCGAGGGTATCCCGGTATCTCAAGGAGGCGAGTTTGAGGGTTTATTAGCTTAATGACCTAGTTTTGACCTAGAATTTTAGGGGCACCCTAGTTTGACCTAGAGTTGACCGTAGTTGACCCAATTGACTGCCAAAGTCAATATTTGACCTAGTTTTGACCCAGAGTTGACTTTTTGGACAAAGAGTTGACTTTTTGACCCAAATTTTGCCAGTTGATCCGTTTGACCTAGAACAACCATAGAAGCTTGTTTTAGCTATTTTATATCTGTTTAACTCTTTAGAACCCTGTTTAACCTTGCTTTTTCGTAATAGGTCCTTGCGCCACCAGTTCGAATAGCCAGTTGCTCATGACGTCAGGCGAGCACATTCTCTGATACTTTCTATTATCAGATGATTATTATGATTCAGCTTCTAGTATAGTATCATCTGATTTTTTAGCATGACACGGACTAGTATTTCTGGATTCATTTACTTACGACACGTATATTTTATGTTTTTGGCCTCTATTCTGGAATCACCTTCTGGCATCACTACAGGCATCGCTCATATTTCTGGCTGGACTCACTTGATTTACATGTCGGGTCTTGGATTCAGTTGTACTAGTCGGGGCAGAGAAATACTCGAGTAGACATGTAAATATTCCCAACTGGAATTACCCCCTATGGTCTAATCTAGAATGATAGCAGCCGCGCACCCAGTGCGCGGTGAGCCGTACTTATCCCTAGCCGTTTACATATCGAAACAGGTATTTCAAAGACACGAGTTCATTCTTTCTTGTCTGGACTCTCTTGCATTTCTTGCTGGTCTCACTTATATATTTTTGGACTTGACTTATTATATGTACTCTTGCTGGACTCATTATATTTACTCTTGTTGGACTCACTACACGTTCTTGTGCACATACTTGATCTTAGTTTAGATTCTTGTATCTTGCAGTCATTACTATCTTGCTTCTGATATTCATGCATCTTTACCTTTATGCACCAGTAATATGCATATTTTCTTGTTCATACTTTATTTCCTTCACCTTGCTACTTGCTACATCTTCTTTATAGTTTTTATCATTTAACTGGAACTGCTGTTAGAGGTGTACTTGCTCCAGTCCTGATTGGACATATTTTTTTCAGCGTATCTGGAGGATTGGTGTCCGATATTTTATGGACCTCAGCCTGTCGATGGTGCAGACAAGGACCCCCTAGTTTAGGAGTAATTTCCGGGTTGGTAGCCGCGATCACTAGGACCTCAGTTGTTGTATTTATCAGCTTTTGGTACCGGATTTGTTTTCGATTTTGGATTGAGACCTTGTATTGTATATGATTTTGGATATTATTGTATTATTATTATTATTGTTGTTGTTGTTTTAGTATCAGTTGTTTAGACTCTGTAGTTGTTAGACTTCTTTGTTATCTTATCGTGCTTAGATTCGTGATTGAGTACTTGTGATTATCATTATGATATTGCTCCTCCGTTTGGAGTTGAGATCTTGACAGGTATATATATTGATTGCGTGAGATTGTTAGCTAGATAGTAGACCTAGATAGTGTTCTATCGCCGATGCTGCGGCGTAGGCTGGACGTACCCACGACTCATGCCCAATTTTTTGGGTGCGGGTCGTGATAACTCCCACATGAACAGAAGATGTAGGAGGAACTCCAGATGTCTGTTCGTCAGGTCGAGAGGTGGCAGACCTCTCTAAAGCTGCTCCTCCTGTAAACCCCCTCACCCATAAATAGGTATCTCGTGTGTAATTTTAATTTCTTATATTTGTCTTATATTTATTTTATCAATTAAAACCCAATAATTTTATTAGGATACTTCACTGTGGTTTGTACATTAATAATATAGGATAGCCCCAAAATCTGTATCTTCCTTCATAGGAAGTAGCCTACACAGGAGACACTACCTGTAGGATCTTTTTGGGACACAAAAATTTGATCCCTTGGTGTTAGTATTACATTAGTGTAACGACCATAGATTAATTGTTAAAAATTTAGATTTTTATATATAATATAATTGTGGTTATTTTTTAATTTCAACTTTTCTAAAATTAGAATTCCATAATTTTTTGTGCCAAATTGGTACATTCCTTTTTTGTAAGATTGCATATTATTTACTATAACATACTTTGTCGATAACCATTTAATTATTTACTTAGTTTATTTTATTATATAGTTACTTAATTTATACAACTAGATAAATATATAATTATTAGTTATAAAATATTTTATAAAATATTTTGGGTGTAGTATTTTGTTAAAGCTGTACAAAGTAATTTTTTAGAATTTATTTGGTGTACAAATATTATTTTTGCATTTTTTAGCCTCATATATATAAATAAATATATGGTTATTAAATAATAATAATAATAATAATAATAATATTAGCGATAATAATAATAATAATAATAATAAAAGTAATAATAATAGTAATAGTAATAATAATAATAATAATAATAATAATAATAATAATAATAATAATAATAATAATGTTAAAAGAAAAGAAAAGAAAACAAAGGAAAAAGAAAAAAAGGAAAATAACAAAAAAAATAAAACAAAACAAAACTTAAATCCTAATACTATTCTAATCTACCCCAAACCAACAGAGCCCCAATCCCCCAGCAGCAACCCACGATTCTCTCTTCCCTCTCTCTCTCTCTCTCTCTCTCTCTCTCTCTCTATATATATATATATATATATATATATATATATATATATATATATATATATATATTATAATTCAACCCTAACCCTAACCCAAGACCGCCATCCGCCGACCGACCTCCGGCCAAACCCGAAGAACTCAGCCCCCGCCGGCGCCGCTGCCCCCACGCCGGACCGCTGCCGCAGCCGCCTGGACCGCCGCCACCGCCGCCATCGCGCACGTGAAGAAACACCGTCCGAGCATCCATCTTCAATGTGATGTATCTCTCTCATCTCTCATCATTTTCTCGAGCGATTTATTCGTATACGTTCACAACCTAACCATCTAGGATTTTTATTCAAGCGGGACAAGTTTTTGTGCCCTAGATTGGTCGAAAATTCGACCAGAAAATGACTGAAAAACTGACCAAAAATAGTCCAGAAACTTTATTCCAAACCTCCATGTTCACAACCAATTTGCCATCAACCTGTTTAATATTTTCGAAAACTAATTAAAGATTTTTTATTCTCCATATAACCGAGAATTTTTATTTTTTTTAGTTTTGTTAAGTTTTTCTATGTGTAAAAAATATTAGAAAATTGTGATACGGAGCGCACCCTGCCAAATGAGACTGCCTCGTCATATACCAATTGCACCGAAAGGCGTGTATGGTATATCTGGATGTGTGGGCTTTCGTGAAAATTGATTTGGACGTGTGCGCGCGTCGGAATCAACATGTATCCGTAAAAAGTCTCTGTATCACAACTTTTGCAAAATATCGCACCATTTAGTATACACTCGTCGGAATGCGACAAAACTTGCGTCATTGGATTTGTGGTATCACGCTAGTCCTGAGACCCAAGTTTCATGCGATTCTGAGACAGTTGACCAAGCCGCCTATTTACATGCCCCACGGTTGACTTTTAGGGCGAATTTGTGTTTGGCTCACCGGAATCCAAAATTGGACATACCGTTGAGTTCGTATTTATGTTTAAAATTTGTTTGGCCTATAATTTATCTCATTTAGAGACCTTTACCTCTGGCACGCTTTTCGGTGCAAAGTGGCACACATGTGGACCCCACTTTGATCCGAAATTACCGTTTTGCCCCTGTGTCCAAATTGGACGAATGAGTAGTATTTTCTAGCTATCTCGCTTATTCTGAAAAATTTGGTGATGTTTACTTCAGCATCCAGAGACGTTCGTTCTGATGCCATAGTTTCTGATCTATTATGCCTCACGTCTAGACGCTTACACTTTGCAGCTTTCTTTCCAGGCAAGATACCTTGCCAAATTGCTTATAGTACTTTTGCATGCTTATTATATTTTATATATTTATTGCATGTGTGTTTTCTTTCAGTCATAATTATATACTATATATATGTTGACACACACTTGACACATAGTATCATGAAAGGAGAGGACAATCAGTAGGCGTATGGGCTATAACCACTCTGGTAAACAGTAGTAACTAGCACGCACTATGGTAGTTGTGTCATATTGGTCTCTACCCTCGAGGTATGTTAATTTTTGGTGTCGTGCTGGTCGCTACCCTTGAGGTATATTGATTTCTGATGTTCTAGACGTGTGTGTGAGTTGTAAGATTAGATAGAGTAGCCTACCCATGCCCATACGTCGAAAAGTTATCCTCATTATGCATATTCATATAGATTATCTTGTACAGCATACTTATATATTTTATGTCTATTATGCATGTTTATTGTATTCAATTGGCATGCTTTTATGTATCTTGTTACGTCCCTCTGAGGACCTGGTCCCTTTCCAGGTGTAGACGATCTTGACTACTCGCAGGAGCACAGATCAAGACTTGTTACTTATCTCTTTCGAGGAGGTCTTCTCTTCTTGTCTCATATTTCATTATATGTACCTATTTTGTTTCTCTTATATTCTAGTTTGGTAGTGGATTTGTTTCCACCCGACTATCATTTCTTGATACTTCATATTGAGATTCAGTTATATAGTAGATTGGTTATTTATTTCTACTTGATTCTGTGGATAAGATTTTAGTTATGCCCTGTGACTTGTGAGAATATATATACCATATGTGAGTTATTATTCATATTACAGCATACGTATGTAATATGGTATCCATATATTGGAGTTGCCATATACATACGGCTGGCATGATTACGTATTCCTATTCCTACGTATTTTGGGACTGGGGCATGACATATTTTTGTGGTGGCCCATACAGGTCGAGAGCATATTGCCTCAGTTACGTTACTGTACCGAGCAAGCATGCGCATAGGATTAGAGTATAGGATCTTATCCACTTATTTAATCACCTCCCTTGATTTCATTTCGCATTCTTATTTCATTGCTTGCATTACATCTTGCTTGATCCTTTCATAATGTCAATCTTATCTTTTCTTTTGTGCTTGATAGGGGTTAGGAAGATGACTTGTACTAGGTATATCCACTCGAATGTTCAATAACACTATTAGTTAAATTTTTGTAAATTTGGTAGTATGCCTCATAACCTAGTATCACATAGTCCTTCTAACCGATTAATGAAGTATAATGGAATGACACCAACTATAGACTTGCATAAAAAGATAGTGTTTATCCAGACTGTAGAACTTAGAGGCCCATACCCCCATTTGGTCTATCAGAGACTTAGATAAGAAGTTAATATGGCAACTGTAGAGGCACAACACCGGTCTTCTTGATGAACTTAAATTATTCTGTACCTTCCTCCATCATAATCCAGCGTACTTATATTTTTTTGACTACCTCGACTTATGCTGCTATTATAGCCTAGTTTTGCAAGCTTATTCTTTTATCGAGCTTGCTCATGACATATGTATTATTAGAGCCACACTAATACAATTGTCTATTTAGAATCAGTGTATTATGGTCTAATCAACCTTAGTATGCTTGGTTCGCTCTTTGCATGACTACCTTACGTGGATTGAGATATATAGTTGACTCAACTTGTTAGATGAATATACTTGCCTCCTAGACAAGTCAGAGCATATCATATCAGGTACATAACTGTTTTGATATGAACATGTGATTAGGAATTTACCAAAATAAATAAATAAATAAGATTTCAATCCACAACTGCCTTGACAACTCTCTTTTGAATTCTTAAAATCGCTTTGAACCCCGTACTTGTATTCTATCACCTCATTTTTAAATTCTTTATTATTGTTCTCCGTCTTCTCCTATTTTGGAAAGACGAACGCTCGTGCTTGGTATAAGTTTGAAACACGTAGAGTACTAGATCTACCCCATAGGCCAATCGCATTACTTGGTGACTAATTTCATAATTAAGGACATATCATAGGAGATATATTTGGTGTTAAAATTTTTGAGGATTGAATAAAACGATTAAATAATTTGAGAAAGTTTTCTTAAATGTATAGCCTTATGTGATAGATGGGTAAATTTTAAGTTGGGTAGAAGTTGCATTGTCAACTTGAGATAAATTTCTTTTAGATTGTGATCAAGTAAAATTTGATTAAGAGAATTAAGTAATTTAAATGTTAAGAATTTTTAGAAGAATGATTAAGACGATGAGGATTTAATGAATTTTGGAATCTTGATATTGCGAACCAAATATTTATACCTTGAGCACATGATTTAAATTTTGAATATTGGAGATTAAATTAATGACTTAAATTTTGAGGATAAATATATAATCATGCCTTATTTTTAATTTTGAGGACAAAATTCTTTTAAGTTGGGTAGATTATAAACTCCCTCACCCAAAAATAGGTATCTCGTGTGTAATTTAAATTTCTTGTATTTGTCTTAGATTTTTTTTTATCAATTAAAACTCAATAATTTTATTAGGATACTTCACCGTGGTTTGGACATTAATAATATATGATAGCCCCAAAATATGTATCTCCCGTCATAGAAAGTAGCCTACACCGGAGATACTACCTGTAGGATCTTTTTGTGACAAAAAAATTCGATCCCTTGGTATTAGTATGACATTAGTGTAACGACCATAGATTAATTATTAAAAATTTAGATATTTTATATATATAATATAATTGTGGTTATTTTTTAATTCCAACTTTTCTAAATTTAGCATCCCATAATTTTCTGTGCCAAATTGGTACATTCCCTTTTGTAGGATTGCATATTATTTACTATAACATACTTTGTCGATAACCATTTAATTATTTACTTAGTTTATTTTATTATACAGTTACTTAATTTATACAACTAGATAAATATATAATTAATAGTTATAAAATATTTTGGGTGTAGTATTTTGTTAAAACTGTACAAAGTAATTTTCTAGAATTTATTTGGTGTGCAAATATTATTATTAGATTTTTTTAGCCTCATCTATATAAATAAATAAATATATGGTTATTAAATAATAATAATATTATTATTATTATTAGTGATAATAATAATACTAATAATAATGATAATAATAATAAGAGTAATAATAATAGTAATAATAATATTAATATTAATAATAATAATGTTAAAAGAAAAGAAAACAAAGGAAAAAGAAAAAAAAGGAAAATAGAAAATAAAATAAAACAAAACAAAACTTAAATCCTATTACTATCCTAATCTACCCCAAACCAACAGAGCCCCAATCCCCCAGCAGCAACCCACGATTCTCTCTTCCCACTCCCTTATATATATATATATATATATATATATATATATATATATATATATATATATATATATATATATATATTAATTCAACCCTAACCCTAACCCAAGACCGTCGCCCGACGACCGACCTCCGGCGAATCCCGGCGAACTCAGCCCCCGCCGGCGCAACCGCCCCCGCGCTGGACCGCTTTCGCAGCCGCCCGGACCGCCAACGCCCCCACCGCGCACCGCGCGTGTGCATAAACATCGTCCCAGCACCCATCTTCAAGGTGATGTATGTCTCTCATCTCTCATCCTTTTCTCGAGCGGTTTATTAGTATACGTTCACAATCTAACCCTCTAGGATTTTTATTTAAGCGGAACAAGTTTTTGTGCCCTAAATTGGTCAAAAATTCGACCAAAAAATGACCGGAAAACTGACCAAAAATAGTCCAGAAACTTTAACCCAAACCTTCATGTTCACACCCAATTTGCCATCAACCTGTTTAATATTTTTGAAAACAAATTAAAGGGTTATTCTTCTCCATATAACCGAGAATTTTTCTGTTCTTTTAGTTTTTGTTAATTTGTTCTATGTGTAAATTTATTCGGCCTCCAAATCGACGAAAAATTTATTTTTAAAAATATTGGAAAATTAAGATACGGAGCGTACCCCACAAAACGAGACCGCCTGGTCGCGTACCAATTGCACCAAAAGGCGCGTATGGTATATCTGAATGTGTGGGCTTTCGCGGAAACTGATTTGGACGTGTGTGCGCGTCAGAATCAACATATATCCGTAAAAAGTCTCTGTATCGCAACTTTTGTAAAATACTGCACCATTTTATATAAGCTCATCGGAATGTGACAAAACTTACACCATTAGATTCGTGGTATCACGCTAGTCCTGTGACCCAAGTTTTACGCGATTCTGAGACAGTTAACCAAGCCGCCTATTTGCGGACCCTACGGTTGACTTTTAGGGCGGATTTATGTTCGGCTCACCGGAATCCAAAATTGGACATACCGTTGTGTTCATATTGACGTTTAGAATTTGTTTGACCTATAATTTGTCCCATTTAGAGACCTTTACCTTTGGCACGCTTTTTGGTGCAAAGTGACCCACATGTGGATTCCACTTTGATCCAAAATTACCGTTTTGCCCCTGTGTCCAAATTGGATGAAAGGGTAGTATTTTCTAGCTATCTTGCTTATTCTGGGAATATTGGTGATGTTTATTTTAGCATCCAGAGATGTTCGTTCTGATGCCATAGTTTCTGATCCATTTTGTCTGACGTCTGGACGCTTACACTTTGCAGCTTTCTTGCCAGGCAAGATACCTTGCCAAATTGCTTATAGGCATTTTGCATGCTTATTATATTTTATATATTCATTGCATGTGTGTTTTCTTTCAGTCATAATTATATACTATATATATGTTGACACACACTTGACACATAGTATCATGGGAGGGGAGGACAATCAGTAGGCGTATGGGCTATAACCACTCTGGTAAACCGTAGTAACTAGCACGCACTACGGTAGTTGTGTCGCGCTGGTCGCTACCCTTGAGGTATGTCAATTTTTGATGTCGCGCTGGTCGCTACCCTTGAGGTATGTCGATTTCTGATGTTCTAGACGTGTGTGTGAGTTGTGAGATTAGATAGAGTAGCCTACCCATGTCCATACGTCGAAAAGTTGTCCTCATTATGCATATTCATATAGATTGTCTTGTACAGCGTACTTATATATTTTTTGTCTATTATACATGTTTACTGTATTCAATTGGCATGCTTTTATGTATCTTGTTACGTCCCTCTGAAGACCTGGTCCCTTTCCAGGTGTAGACGATCTTGACTATTCGCATAAGCACAGATCAGGACTTGCTACTTATCTTTTTTAAGAAGGTCTTCTCTTCGAGTCTTATGGTTCATTATATGTACCTATTTTGTTTCTCTTATATTCTAGTTTGGTAGTGGATTTGTTTTCACCCGACTATCATTCCTTGATACTTCATATTGAGATTCAGTTGTATAGTAGATTGTTTATTTATTTCTATTTGATTCTATGGATGAGATTTAGTTATGCCCTGTGACTTATGACAATATATATACCACATGTGAGTTATTAATCATATTATAGTGTACGTGTGTAATATGGTATCCATATATTAGAGTTTCCATATATATACGGCTGGTATTCTTACGTATTCCTAGTTCTACGTATTTTGGGACTGGGACGTGACAGCTCCCAATCTCAAAGACCTAGTCTTTGGCGGCATCCTGAAAACAGATTTAAGGTAATAGATACGATATCATCAAGGAAGGACAGTAAAATTCCAAAGGAAGCAATCATTCAGAATAGCATTGTGAAGATCAGAATTTTCCTAGTTGTGATTGAGCATACTCTCATCCTAAATCCTATTTCCTAAGGCAGGCTCGTAGTAGTACAACTATGTTGTCACACTACCACGACATCGCATAACTTGCGAAACTATACCTACATGGGCCACTACTAAAAATGTGTCACGACCCGCACCCAGAATTTGGGCATGAGTCGTGGGTACGTCCAGCCTACGCCGCAGCATCGGCGGTAGAACGCTATCTAGGTCTCAATAATACTAAACATAACTCACAACCTGTCAATGATATCAACTCCATACGGAGGACAATAAAATATCTCTCCATAGCTCATAATGTATACTCAATCACAATAGCTATAAGAATATAAATGGCACGATAAAAGATAAGAAAGAATGACATAAGTCAAACACAATGTCTCAAAATAGAGATAAACCACGGTCTAGCCGTCCAACATAATAAGTCTCCATAAGTCTCAAAATAACTTGACATAAGTCTCAACATAACTAAAATAACCTCAAAATAAGTCTCAATGCATGAAATAAATGATGTCTAGGTAGCTGCAGGTAGTGTCTCCTATAATGGAATAGACTCCTCTAGGATCTCTGGTGTGTAGTCTGCATCTATACCTGGTCCATAATGTGTAGGACAGAAATTCTCAAGATCCTCTGAAAAAAATATCCAGTCAGGATTGGAGCGAAGTACAAGCACTAACAGCAGTTCCATATATATTGACAAAACTATAATACAGTATAAAGAAATACAAGATGGATATGAATACTGGCAATAAGAATAGAATAATGAAATACTGGAATAATGTCATCATCAATGGTATACTAGCAATGAATAGAAATACAAGTGCATCTAGAACAATGAACTAGAATATAAGTGAATGCTAGAGCAATAACTAGAACATAGAGAAATACTAGATCAATAAACTAGAGATACATGTAGAGAATATCTAACTAAGTGTGTGAAATATCAGCATATCATATGATCGGCTTGGGACTGATCAGGCTTGTTACATAGATTAGCTATGATTCATGTAAGGTCAGGCTAACCATCCGGATAGCTATAATGCGAGCAATAGTCAGGCTAATCACATGTAACAGGCTATGAGGCATGTAATGGTCACGCTGCACTGACGTGAGGTGTGGGTGAGCTATGATGCATGTAGAGTTGGGTATGATCACATAATCTACTAATATCTTCCCGTCCCCAGCTAGCACGATGGATTCCAAATCATGACTCCTCGTGATCGGTCTCGATGATGCCAACTCGTGTATACATAGTATCAGAATCATGTACGCTATACAACTAGAATTATAGAGATAATCATTATAATGAAAACTGTCAGAGAATGTACTCGCCTGTGGTCCTCTGCTGGAAATACCAATGTCCTGTTTTCGAGGTCTTATCTGAATAATCCAAATATCCTATAGACATTATTTAATAATAATACAGAATCAGTCGATACACTAACATACACACAATCATAATTGCACTAAACTCAGAGACTACGCTAGGGGTGACGCTTGTCATATAACAGGGTCAAGTGTACCTCTAGCTGCACGGGTGTTACGTCTGCAATTGCTGTGCAATTAGGCAGTCAATCACTAACACAGGTCTCGCCAGTACGACAGTGTACATAAGGCAGTCAACTCATAATTCTTAGGATCACATGGTCAATGTAACTACGGGATATCCGTAATTAACACTAGGGCATACTGTATATATATACAATATAAATATATAGTCCTAACTAGCATTTAGCATTTAATTACATACAATATTATATATATATATATATATATAAACCAATATTATATGTATATCAATTGGAATTACACATACGCATACGTAAACGCATACGAGTTGGGTTTATTGCATGGCGTCTAGTAATCAATATCTAATGAACTCATCAAAACACGACACGCTAAATCCTAACATCATTCACGTACAAATACACAACCAAAATCATAAGAGAAATACTTCGCACCTTGGCCTCGGCGTGCACGTGCACGAGGGAGTATTTGACGTCGAGTCGTGAGGGAAGACGGGTTCAGCGGGCTATCGAGTTCAGTGAAGACGATGGCGCGCAGGCGGCGTTCAGTCATCGAGGAGCTGTGCTGTCGAGGGGAGGCTGACAGGCGGTCGGCCCTGCCGGGTTCAGGCAGTTGGCGAGGTCGACAGGGATGAAGGTTCAGTGGGCTCGGGCGGATGGTAGTCGGGTTCAAGTGAGGTCTGGGCTGTCGATTCGATAGATGGGTGGTCGGCTGGACTGGGCTCCGGCCAGCAGGGGATTGATGGCCGCGGCGTTCAGTCGAGCGCGGAAGGAGAAAGGCGGGATGTTCAGGTGGGTGCAGGCGGCTGACAGGCAGTCGAGGAGTTTGTTCAGCGGGTCGGGGTCGGCTTTAGGCGGTTAGCAGCGGCTTCAGGCAGCGGGAGGATGTGATGAGAGTGGCCGGACTTGGCGGCTCCGATCGACGGATTAAGGAAAGAAAGAGATGGTGAACAGGAAAGGGGAGGGGGTCGGCTGGATTAGATTTAGGTTAGGGATGAAAAGAAAAAGTAAATAAGTTTATATATATGTGTGTAAAGGAGGGTTTGAGGTTGACCTAGAAGGGTGGGCTTGGTCAACATCCACCTTGGAAAAAGGGCTTGACTTCTTATGTAGAATTTCAAAGGCTATGATTGCATTATTTCAAAATAGAGAGCCAAGGTTCAATGAGGGTTGATGTTGAGTGTTACACACTCCAAAATAATTATAGAGAAAATTTACATGAAGGAAAATGGGGTTTCTTCATGTGTTGGTCTAATGGGGTATCGCACCTTAATGCACTTTTACATAAAAGTGCCCAACAATTAGAAAATTACACAAGGTAGGATTTTTGGATTAATTTAATTAAAATTACTATAATAGGTGTTCTTAAATTAATTGGAAGTAAATAGGGTTAAAATTAGGTGGGACACAAGTGTCATGGGTGTGAAAGACTCAGAGTAGAATATTATCATAATTTGGGTTGCACAAATATGAGTCAAGATTGTGTCTCCAATTTTGATTGAAACGCACAACGATGCAAAGTTGGATTTATAGAAAATTAAATATAATCATCTGCAACAAAAGTTGTACGACTAAAATGAAGCACAAAAGGATATAGTTGAGAGTCACACAAAGGTTAAAATAAAAGACTAGCACGTCTAGGACAAGGGTGTGAAATTTGTTGGAAGGCAATGAATGGCTAGTAAAGCGCTCCAATTATCGAAGCAACGGTAAGGTACAACAATCAAATAAAATCACAGCAATTAAATATAAATAAATATCATACAATATTAACACATTAAATTAAATAAATAAAAAGATGAAAATACCCCTATTTTGGAATATGGTAAACTCTCGGCCTCCCAATGATACTCTCTGATCCTTACAATAATCACGGACTTGGATAATGCCTCCTCCAGTCATGATCTTGCAAGTCCTATCTAATGGTTCCGTTTCTAAACGATGCTTAAGAGCATAAGATACAGATACAGATACGAAACTATGGGAAGCGCCAGAATCAAATAATGCAAGTGCTGGAATAGAATCGAGAGAAACTGAACCTGAAATCACGTCTCCAGCTGGCTCGGCCTCCTCAATCGTCATGGCGTATGCGTGTCCCTATGGTGCTCCTCTCTGCTGCTGCTGGTGCTGAACAAACCTCTGTTGCTATGGTGGAAGTGGAAGTCCCCTCTGCTGGCCTCCTGGTAAAGTAGGTACTCTGGCTGGTCCTCTTTGAGCGGCTGCTCCACCCTGACGAGTCTGAATAGATGGGCAGTCCCTAAGATGATATGCTGATGATCCATAGGACAAGCATGTACCAAATCTCTTCCTGCAGATGTCTTTAGTATGTCCCATCTTTTCGTAATACGCACACTGGGCAACGGACTGATTCTGTCTCTGCGACTGTTGCTGCTGGATATGTCCTCGAACTGGTGCCTGGTGCTGCTGATGTTGCTGTTGTAACGGCCTCTGTTGTTTATTGAAAGTGTGGGTGCTTGGCCGGTCATGTGTTACCACTTGTTCCTCTAGAATTATCGCATCCTCTCTTGGGCCTAAGGTCCAAGTCATCTTCAGCAATCTGGGCATCCATCAGAATACCCTCAAATATAGCAGTGCGTCATCCCGAAGTACGAGACTTGATCTCTCTATTCAACCCCTTCCTATATTTCCATGCTCTGTCTCCTGGGTCTTGAATCATCGATGGCACGAAATAACTCAAACGACAAAACTCTGTGGCGTATTCGTCAACTGACATTCTTCCTTGGACCAAGTCATGGAACTGACTTTCCAATGCTCCCAAAGCTACGTTAGGAAAGAACTTCTCCTTGAAGAGCTCCTTGAAGGCCTCATATGTAAGTCCTTCGTTAGTGAGTCTTGGCTCTGCATGATACCATGTCAGCGCGATATCAAACATCTTACTGCCAGCGGCCTCGATCTGAAGAATCTCCGAAATATGCGTCGAACACAAGTTTTTCTCTATATCCTCTAGCCAGTCGTCAGTATAGAGTATTCCTTCAGTGCCTTTGAACTCTCAAGGCATCATCCTCTTAAAGTCCACTATAGTACCTGGCCTCTGGTGCTGCTGGCCAAGATGCTGCTGTTGTCATGCTACTCTCTCCACAGCCTGGAGACCCACCTGATGAGCATTCTTTATGCTCTCTCTTATCAACTCTGTCTGTGCCTAGTGCGCCTCTGCTTGCACCCTCTGAGCCTCAGCTTAAACACGGTGATCTTCTACTGTCACGCTCTGGGCCTCTAATATGCCTTGGATAAGCACGAACATCTGTGCCCCGTCAGTGGGCATACCTTCGGGAATTGGAATATAATACACATACGCGTACATATACGCATACGGGTTGGGTTTATTGAATGGCATCTAGTAATCAACATCTAATGAACTCATCAAGACACGACACGCTAAATCCTAACATCATTCACGTACAAATACACAACCAAAATCATAAGAGAAATACTTCGCACCTTGGCCTCGGCGTGCACGTGCACGAGGGAGTGTTCGACGTCGAGTCATGAGGGAAGACAGGTTCAGCGGGCTATCGAGTTCGGTGAAGACAATGGCGTGCAGGCGACGTTCAGTCGTCGAGGAGTTGTGCTGTCGAGGGGAGGCTGACAGGCGGTCGGCGCTGCCGGGTTCAGGCGGTCGACGAGGTCGACAGGGATGAAGTTTCAGCGGGCTCGGGCGGATGGCAGTCGGGTTCAGGTGAGGTCTGGATGTCACTACCCCATTTCCAGAGCCGGATATTTTTTTATTTTTAATTTGGTTAATTATGTATTATTTATAATTAATTGTATTTATATTTAATTAGTGGTTGTATTATATTTTTATTGATTGTTTTAGGGTTTTGGCTAGCCTGGACCCATGTCAGACCCTAGTGGACCCATGTCCGACCCAACCCACACCCTTGTGAGACTTATTTTTGGGTTTAGAATATTTATTATATTTTTAGTGGGTTAGTTGGAGA